>JANHFX010010949.1:0-30197 GCA_027560015.1 Chloroceryle amazona | reverse complement strand
GGTGTTACTTTTTTTAATTAACAATTGGGGGAAAAAAAAGAAAGGCAAGGACTTTTTTATCTCAATTCTTCATAACATTTTGAAAAGAAGCATATAAAGACCAGACCTGTGCTCTTTTATCTTGTTGCTGGCATTCCCTACCAAAATAATTTTGCAAAATTTGGAGGTTAGATAAGCCTGTCCTACAATTTGAGAATATCACTGGGGTATCAAAACATGTGACATAAAAGAAATTGTTGCAGAAATACTTCTTTTTGAGTTCCTCTGATAATACCCATGTTGACTTTGGGCAGCTGCTGTCATTGCTCAGGGATTTTTCTTCATTACTTATTTTCCAAATCCACAACTTTTTTTTTTTTTTTTTAATACGTATCTGTTTCTGCAGATTCAACTCGCAGATCAGCAGGCTGATCTATAACAGGGAAGAGGCTTTGTGCCAGGCACTATCAGTAGGGTTTGAAATGAATTATTCTTTTTAGTGGCCAATAAGACTTTACTTTTTCTTTGGCCATACTCTTTTCTTGCTGATTTATTATCTTTGACAGGATTTTCAGTGTGACTCAGTTACTCACAAACAAATCCTAATGGGAAGAGCCCTTCTTAAATCTGGGAAGAAAGTATTTCCCTTGGCAGTTCACTTTTTGCTTCTCTGCTGAGAAGACTTCAAATCAGGCTGTGCCTAGGACTGCTAGTTGTGCGCTTGTGCATGCAGTGTGTTTATCTTTGAGAAAAGAAGCACTACAGAGAAGTCAGCAGAAAAAAATATCTGGAGATAAATTGATTACCTTTTAAAGGTCTACGTATTTATTTTCTTATTGGCTTCTCTTAATTGTCCCTTAGTTTCTCATAATCACTGAAACAAAAGATTTGTCCATCCTTAAGAAAATTACTAGCAGTTGACAGAAAAACCCCATGTTCTGTGATAAGCTGTGGTTCTGCACCAAACTAGTCTATGGAATCCTTACTCCTCACTTTCTACCTTTTTTTTTTTTTTTAATAAGTAGTTGTTGATCCTCTGGTCAGCCTTGTTACTTTTCACAAAGTCTATGCCTTTGAAGGACCAAAACTTTAACAAATCAGTGGTGGTTTCCTTTATTCCAGATGGTAAACTTTACATCCAGACAAGGAACAGCAATCCCTCAGCCATTCTGCAGTGCCTTGCCTACATCATCCTTCAAAGATAGCAGAGGCACAGAGAAAACTAATGGTGTGTAAACAGCAGACAAGGCATAACATTGCTGAAAGACCATCAAGTCCTCCCAAAGAAGTGGTGTATCCATGGTTGCTGCTTCCCCCTGGAGTCAGTGCACCCCTCTCCACGCTGCACAGCCACACAGGGTCCAGTGCTCCAGATGCAGCAGCAGCCTCTCCAGCAACATGGCAACACCCATAACCCTTCCTAAAAGTATGATTGGACTGCTAATCAAAGAACAGCTTATATACTCCTGGGTATCTGCTCTGTGAATCCCCGAATTGCCCCCAAGAAAGAGCATGAAAATAAGTGAGTGCAGTTGCACTACTTCATACTTCTGACAGGAGAAGTAAGGGTTACATCCCAAATAAAAGGGACAACCCTATCTCAGACTGCAAATGCTGTGCTAAACCAAAACATTATGCATTTCTCTTAAATGAGGTTTTCTTTTTTCCCAAAGCTGAACTCCCAATATGTTGTGAAAAACTCACAAATCACTTTTCTTCCAAGAGTCAAAAGCTTCCCTAACCCCCCCCCCCCCCCCCTCCCCCCCCTCGCCCCCCCCCCCCCCCCCCCCATGTATTTGTTGTTTTATTTGGATGCCATGTCAACTTAGTTTGAAGGAATCCATGAAGTCATTACAAAATCCAGTTCACACAGTACCTGAGTTTACATGTGCCTTAGGTGTTTCCTAACATGCCTCAAGCCTGCGGTTTATGTGGCAGTGCTAACTTTGAAACAAAAGGTAGTTTGGGAGTTAATGAATACACAGAAGAAAAGCTTTCTGTGAGAGCCTGGTCACTCCAACACAGCACATTTAACAGGTCACATATGTATGCATGAAGAGGAGAAGAAAATCAATCATGCATGTTAAACTGTCGCATGCAGAGCTTGGCCATTTGATTTTGTAAAGATGCTCCTTTCTGCAAAACCTGTTATCTAGGAAAAATAATACTACATTTTCATAATGCTGCTATGGTTGCAGCTACAAGTGACTCTGTCTTGTCTTAAAATCATGTTTTAAGTATGACCCACTGATATACTGCCTACTTCCCCCTTAGAGAATCAAAGGGTTGCTTAAAGCCTGGCTGCCTGCAGTAAGGACTTTTTCATTTGTCAGTGCCTTCCTATAGAAAAAAACTAAAATCTGAAAACTAAAGAGTTTTAGGCAAACTCTTAAAACTAAAAAAAGTGAAATTTCTTGCAACCATACAAAAGTGATGAAGCGACAGTGGAGGACACAGCTGTGCAATACCCTTTTTCTCTCTGTCCCCAAAAGTTATGAGTCCTTCAGCTGCACTTCTACACACTTGTGAAGATCCTACTCTTCCTCACTCCTCTACGACCAGGACAGACCTATCAGGAATGCAATACTTTGGCTACCAAACAGCCAAGACAGAGGAGCCACATTCAGGGAGGCCTCTCAGCTCTGCATGATGCACAGCAAAAGGTGACCTCGTGAAAGCACAAAAGTCCCACCACATCCACAGACCTGCTTCTGCCAAGCATCTACAAAACAGCTGCAACACATAAGCTGCAGACTTCTCCATCCTAACTGAAGATTTTGTTACCTGGCTGCACACAGAACATCTAAAAATAATAGGACTGGCATTAAAAATTACCGGAGAAGCTGCTTTCTAGATCCAAGCTTTCAAAAACTGAACTTGTATGTGATGGAGATGTTTTTGGTCAGTAAAAAGGTGTAAGTGCAATTGAGCAAGTGTGTGCTAAAGACAAAAGCAGATTTGTTATTCTGGACTGTCATTTCCTATCATCGGTCTCTTTTTTGAAGGCATAATTATCTAAACATGTGGCTTTTAATATACTTACAATGCTCATTAACTCGACATTTGCATGTCTCACCATTCCAGCTTTCACACAAAGGCTGAGGGCACCAGATCAAAGATGCAAAACTATGGAGAACACTGAACGTTCTGGTTTTAGTGGGGATAATACTTTGAAAAAAAGATATATATTTGCCTGATTTCAGAATTTTGTTTTGATGATGTGTCTCAAAACTCTTCAGACCACAGCCATCAGGAATGTGTTCCCATACACTTATCCAGGGGGCCTTTGATACTTATTTTGATCAATAAAAGATTCCTCAAACTAGACAGACCTTAAAAAAATTAAATCTTTATCTGTAAAACCCAAGGGAGTTCTTTATACTAGTTTCCTTGCTGCAGTTTAGTAACAGGTAGATATAAAATGATAAGCTTCTCAAGCAGTAAACCTGTAACAACAAACATGCCTGCACACTGATTAGAAGAAAAATCTGTCTGGGGGATAAAAAAAACCCAGCAAATACACAGAAAATTACAAATCATTAAAAAGTTATTTAGTTAGTTTCCTATTAAGTGGGGAAAGAAACCCCCAAATTATTAATGCTTGACAATCATTTTCTCTCATTTCACGTTTCACACTTCACACCTGAAAACAAAAGGATCAAAACAGACAGTTCTTCAACTGTTGCTCTGGAAGGTAGTAATTTTACATTTACACTAAGAAATAAAACCAAATAATTAAAAAAAAAAGCTTCCTTAACAAGCTGCGGTAAAACGACACTTTTGTTTCCTACGTCCACTTTGTTTGGCAGCGAGATCGAGGCATCCGACAGCAACACAGCCGTAATTGTGCAAAAAAAAAAAAGAGGACGGTGATATAAATCACCAAAGGTTAATGATCAGGATGTGAACAGAGGGACTTGTTTACAGAAATAGCATGCAATTTAAAATTTACAAGAGATTTAATGCCACCGCTTGGCAATCACTAAAATCAACAGCCCAGAAAACAGTGACATTAAGAAAAATATTACAGTTATAATCATTCCAAAATAAGTCAATTAGTGTTAGGGCATGCGCTTGTGATTACTTGACCCATTTGGTTCGCACTTAAGTGAAGGAAAAAAAAAAATCCCCTTCCCTTATACTGAGATTACTGAGTTGTGACCTATTTTGCATTCCCTGTTTCTTACACCATCCCTCTTACATGCTGTTGGTGATAGTGGAGGAGAGGGTGTGGGGTTTTTTTTCCTCTCTTTCCTTGCCTGGCTTCCAAGTAATTCTGACCTTTGACATTTGTAATAATAAAAAATAAAAAATAAAAAAAAAAAAAGAAAAATAAAAAAGAAGGAAGTTTATAATTGTGTTGTTCAAATGAAGGTGGAGGGGGGGGGGGGAAATAATATAAAATTCAATGTGCTATTATACAAAAGCCGTGACGGCTGTCTGCGGTGGGAAAAAAGCAATGTAAGTCAATTTGTGAACTTTGGCACCGGGTGACCTTTAGAAATACAACAATATACAGAATTTACAAGCAAGAGCAGCACATGCAAATGACCCGGCACTGTCTTGCCTCTGGATTAGAGCTGCAAAGAGCATTATGGAGAAGGCTTTCACAAAACAAATTAAGACTGTTACTTAAATGTCACGGCACACTATTGTGTTTGGCTACAGATCATTACACCTGATACTAACACTTTTAAAAACTGTAATAACTTGGGAAATATTACATTGAGTGCCCACATGTAGAAAGAGAAATATATATATATATAAGAAAAAAAAAATAAAAGAAGAAAATGGGTTCCTGAAGTAATTTAAACATTACTACTCCACGACTAGAGGGAAAGGTCAAAATTTAAGTAAGCTGAAAGGAACATGAATGGCAAAATAAAATGCACAAACAAAAAGATGAAAAGACCAACCAGAATGACTCTGCAAACACGAGATGAAAGCACGCATGCTTTGGGCAAATTTGATTTCCATGCCCGCACTGGGTAAGGGAGAGACGCAGGGAGGACGATTTTTGGAAAAGAGTGTTAAAAAAAGGGGTAAGAGAGGAGGTGTTCATCTAAAGCGGGTGGGTTTGTTACCTTCGGTGTTGGTGCTGCTGCTGCTGTATATATTTCGCAGGCTACCAACACGGTTTAGTTTCCAAGCTTTGCGTTTGGCTGCATCCAGAGAGCAGAAGGGGGAGAGAAAAAAATAAGAGAATAAAAATAACGAAAAAGGAGGAAAAAAAAAAAAATCCCAAACCATAAAATGAAAAAGGGGAGAAAAGAAACATCAAAATAGCATGTGAAGTAAAATACAAGCACAAGCCTGTTAACACATGAAGAGCTACACACAGAAAATGCACACAGGACTATACAGCCTCTCCAATCCACGGAAAGCCTCTGATTTCAGTGTGTTTTTTTCAAGTCTCTATAACATGACATGATTTGACAAGATTAAATGGATCTGCTATCGGAATCGACAAAAACAGACCAGCAGAAGTAAAACAAATGCAGGAAGGATTTGTACAGAGGATACAGGACTAGACAAAGCAGCTACTGTAAAATGTGATTTAATTAATAACAAAACACAGCCAGCCAAGAGCTCCTCTGCCCTGAGCCTGTACTGACCACTTGGTTCCTGTAGGTCACCTTTAAAATCACCTTTTTACACCATTACATCATCACCTCAACTTCTAAAGGTGATGATGTAATGGCTTGAAATCCTCATAACAACAAAGCCTGTTATTTGTGGCACTGAGCTTAGAGGCATTACTTAATTATTTTGAAGAGCGTCAAGGAGACATTGATGCAATTGATGTTTGTGGACCTCCCTCCCTCAGGCATATCACTGCAAAATCAGAGTATTTGGGAAGTGCCTTATTAACATTTCCCAAACTTTGAGATTCTCCGAGTGCCCAGCTGCAGTTTCACAATTAGCAGAAAACACTTCTCAAAAGCACTCCATTGCCATCCTTGTTAGGAGAAAGAACATTTTCTCATTCTTTAAAATCGATGTGTTTTGCCTCAAGAGTGAATTCACAGCATGAGAAATATGTTCAATCAACAAGACATTTAGCTTCAGTTTCATCAGAAAGGAACTGTATAAAACCTCTAAGTGCACCATGGAACTGCTGGCACCTAACAGCGACTGAAATTAGAGATGTCCTCTCTCCTTCACCTATGGATGTCCCCACATCTGAGGAGGGAACCATGTATCTGCTAAAAGTGTTATTTCTACAGGCTTTCTAGCCACCGCATCAGCTTACCCAGGCAAGAAATAACGATGCAGCACTGCTGGGCATGCGACTATTTAGTAAAATCTGTTCTACAGGAGCAGGGAAGAGATCACAGGGGTCAGTGACAAGTGGAAAAGTATCCAGACCTCCTTTTGAGCTGCCTTTCTCAGCAGATCACCCAGCCCTCCTTCCCACAGGCAGTGGAGAGCTTTGATTTTGGGACTGAGACTTTTGACAAAGGACAGCATCAGTTACATTAATTATTATTAATTTCTAAGGTGTCATCTCGGAGTCTGTTATGAAGAAACTCATATGGTAAATCTGGAGTAAGACTGCTCCCCCCTTCACCCACAGACGTTCCTCACCCTTTAGGATAACATGAACATGGCACAACATAGCATGTACTGTGATACAATATTCATTTGAAATTTTTCCTTCTGTATTTATGAGAGAACTTTTTTAATGTCCCACAAACCTCAGAACAAATGGCTGCTTCCACAGAAAAAGGAACAGTAGTGTGAAGTCATTGCGACCTTTAACAAAAAGCTCGATTTTCAGCTAAGGAGTTAAGGCTGGAAGAGAAATGCCTCAACACTCAAGACTGTTAAGCTATATACTGTTTTAATAAAGCCATCTTTATGGCTTTAATGCTATATACTCAAAAGGAGGACTGGGTGTCTAAGAGACATCCTTTAGAACGCATCTCACCAAAATGCAAACAGATAACGTTACCTGGAAAGCTAAGTTAGATCTATCTAAAAATTACAAGTTCATCACATCTAAAAATATCTTCATTGGATGCATCCTTCAATGTGAAAAATAATCTTCAGTTTTAAGACCCGTTTAACATGTCCCAGCACCCAGAGAGGCACAATTTCCCAGCAGAAAACTTGTTTTTCCTGAAAAACATTTACATATAAATAGGCAAGATCGAGGTTTGGCACCCCTCAGAAAGGGAAGATGGTCTCCAGTACACAAAGACCCTTTCCCAGTCCCTTTTCATTTTTCACACTTTAATGGCACGTTAGACTATGGCCATATGAGCAGGAAGGGAACTTGAAGCCTGCTTTTCTATTAACCTATTGATGAAATAATCCATTTTAATGTGTTAAGTGTCATTTTTTTTTTTTTTTCTTCTCTTTAAACAAATGGGCTTTTTTGCAGTGATGCTGAGGTCCTGGTACCTCCGAGTGCATCCTTTAGCATCGACGAGGCTCCAGTTTGCTTCCTTGCAGTGCTCTGCTGGCTTTGAAGATTCACTAATATTATCAGCAGCAGGGTTTGGACACTGCCAAGCACAGCCTCTGAGGGGTGATTGATGTGCGTGTGAACACCAGGGCCCTGCTTAACCATCCTACCCTGCCTGCCTTCAAAATTACATCCTGTCTACACAGTTTTGTTGCCTACCAACAAAGCCTTGTCATTATTTGCCTGGATTGTCTTTGACTTATATCTCAGGATATTCAGTCTGTCTGGTCTGGGCTCACTTGCTGGTTCACAAGTTAATTCAACAAACGCTCTTGTTGCCAGCTCTGGATCTATCGATCTATCTACACTTAAATAAACAAACCCCAACTGGTTTCCAATAAAAAGCTGTAAGAAATACTTCATTATTTAACAGCAAACAAACCTCTCTAATTAGAAGAACCTTTAAGGTAGACTGATTTGAAGTGTTTTCTGGAATCCACCAAGAAGTGTCACTAACTAAAGGTACTACAAAACCCCAGACAAACACCTGTCTCAAACATCAGGTATCTGAAATGACGTTCACTATTTCCCAGAAGACACCAGGTATTTAGTTTATCTTGTACTGAAGTGGCAACTAATATTCTGCCTAGTATGTCATGCTACCACAATCTGAATGACTAATGTATTTTCATAATGTTTCAAGAAAATCTTTTATTCACTTTGACACCTGCCCTGATCTCTGGCTTCACTGCTGACAGGAAAACAACACCTTGCAGCAATCAGAGCAGTCCTCGCGATCCCAACCTAGTGTGCAGACACAGCGTAGCAGGGCGGTTTCTGCTCTTATCCAAATTCATTAATTCCAGAAATTCAGATTGCTAAAATGAAACTCCTGTCTTCACCAGGCAAATTAATTTGTGCATCTGAACGCTCAGTCTGGACCAGAACAAGAAGTCATTATCTGTCACTCAATGGCACAGAGCTTGCCTTTTAACAACGCTGCAAAACAACACTGTGATCGTTGCAACCTTCAACTTGACACAAGCCACCATCCAGACATTCCTCTCAGCAGCGACCACAGGAAAAAATCACAATGCACGCAGCCATGTAAGCTTCGGGTCTCAGAACCTGAGAAGATTTTAAGATGAAGTGTTGAAGTGATTTAATAGAACCATAGAACAGTTTGGGTTGGAAGGGACCTTCAAAGCTCATCTAGTCCAACCTCCCTGCAGTGAGCAGGGACATCTGCAACTAGAGCAGGTTGCTCAGAGCCCCAGCCAACCTCACCTGAAATGGTTCCAGGAATGGGGCTTCTACCACCTCTCTGGGCAACCTGGGTCAGTGTTTAACCACCCTCAGCATCAAAAATGTCTTCCTTCTCTCTAGTCTAAACCTCCCTCTTTTAGTTTCAAACCATCACCCCTTGTCCTGTCACAACAGGCCCTGCTAAAAAAGGCTGCCCCTTGAAGTACTGAAAGGCTGCAATAGGGTATCCCCAGAGCCTTTGCTTCTCCAGGCTGAACAACCCCAACTCTCTCAGCCTGGCCTCACAGCAGAGAGGTTCCAGCCCTCAGATCATTGCTGTGGCCTCCTCTGGCCGCACTCCCAATAGTTTCATGTCTTTCTTGTGCTGAAGACTCCAGAGCTGAATTTCTTGAGTTCTTGCGGGGAAGCTGCTTTCAACTGTATCATCTATGATGGGATACATCACTCTACTGGGTTATCTTGTTCAGAAGTACTATTTAAAGACCTGGAACCTTGTAAGGATGAAAGAATGACATGCTTCTATGTAACTGTGCCAAGTGTTACAACAGGCCATATCCACAGAATTCTTTTTTATACTAGGAGCTACTCCTCAGGTAGGACAGAGGCCAGCAATTTTTCAGTCCTGCTGGAAAATATTTAGCAGGTACCTGAAAATCTCCATACACTGTAAAAGAACCACATATTATCTAAATAGAGACCTCATCTCAGCCCTAGAGTCACCCACCAAGCTGGGCAGGGAATTTTTCTACTCTCAGTAATGTAGAAATTAGAAAATGGTTCCCTTCTTCCAACATAACGTCACCTGCAGTGCCCAGAAATGCTGCTATGTGTTTCAAAACAAGGAATTCCTGGGATTGCATATGCTTGTCAAGTTTTCTTCAGCTCTGCATCTAACATTACATGAAAGTCAATTCAAACTGCTTGCACGTAACACTCATTCTAGCCTCAAAATCACAGTGACTTCTCACATGTTATCACACCACAAATGCAACTCCACCTGAAAATCCCAAAATGTTGTGTTAGCAGGAACCATAAGTCCCTCTTTTCTGCCCTCACTCTGCTGTGTCTGCCCATTGTGCCAGACCAACTCCCTGCCACACAAGGGTGCCGAGATGCACCCACCTCATGTGATTCATGCACCAGAAAACAGCCCATGGAGAGGACGATTTCTAAAACCATTAGGCAAAAGCGAATAGTTACAGACAAACTGCAGGCAAAGGAGCTTTGCAGGCCACCAAGCAACGTCCCGGGCATCTAGCTACCTAAAAATTGCTAATGGTGCAGGCCTTCAGGAGCTGATGTTGATTTGATAAGCTCATGCTTACAGAAAATATGCTTTGACCTCTTCTGGAGTTAAGGTAAACAAGGTTCCCGCTCCCCCCCCCCGCTCAACTTTTCCTGCTTGTTTATTTTAAAAATCTATTACTCTCACAAAACTGTCCTTCTGCTTCACCAACCACTTGAGAACCATATGACTTTCAGATCTACATCATGGACCTTTAAAAACCCATACAATTCTGGAAGAGTCAGAAGCGTCTACTACTGCTGTGGCTTTCCTATGAAGAACCGTAATAAACTGCTTAAATCAAACACAATTTAGGCCACTTGTGGTTTGATGTGAAGAAATTCTATAGACTGAATGTTGCAAAGAGAGGATCTGTAGCTGTAGAGTGCAGAGTGTGGGAATTATGAAGGTGCTTAACATGACCCTGTAGGTACTGACTGGATTCACTGAGCAATTTCACTCCATTATTTTACCTTTCTAGATCTTTAGCTGCAATTTTTCAGCAGGAAGGCAGGGACTGTAATGCATACACTCTGAAGTGGAAGCTACACAGGTTACTTAATGGCTTTACAAGTCCTTGACCATTCAAACACCACTGAAACAGAGCACTGAAATCTGACTCTGAATAGAAGATACTTAAGTCTAGCAGGAGATGATCACGTTAGGGCTCTGTTCATGACAGTAAAATGGTGTGAACATCTGGCTGATTCAGTTGATGCTCTGGGATGACATCACCATGTACAAACCAGTTCTGGGGTCCCCAGTTCAAGAGAAACGGGGAACTTCTGTAGAGAGTCCAGAAGAGACTATGAAGATGCTGAGGGGACTGGAGCACCTCTGTGATGAGGAAAGGCTGAGAGACCTGAGACTGTTTAGCTTGGAGAAGAGAAAACTGAGAGGGGATCTGATCAACACTCATCAATAGCTAAAAAGCCCATGGGGATCAAGAGGATAGGGCCAGACTCTTCTCAGTGGTGCGCAGTGACAGGACAAGGGGCAATGGGCACAAACTGGAACCCAGGAGGTTCCATCCAAACAGGAGGAAAAACTGTGCTTTGAGGGTGTCAGAGCCTGGCCCAGGCTGCCCAGAGGTGATGTGGAGTCTCCTCTGGAGAGATTCCAAACCCACCTGCACAATGTGATCCTGGACACCCTGCTCTGGGTGACCCTGCTGGAGTAGGGGGCTTGGACAAGATGACCTCCAGAGGTCCCTTCCAAGCTCTACCATTCTGTGATCTAAAGACACAGGCAACTCCATTTGTTGATGCTTTTGAGGACTCTGCTTTGTGAGCTGACTGTACAGACTTAACATATATGCTGTATGTAAAATTAGCTTGTTTATATGTTTTAAACATGTACATCAAAGTGAGAATAGGTATGTCAGTGTATGAATAAGAAAACTAGGCTCTAAGTGTAGCCTCTTGTTAAGATACGGAGTAAAATGAAACTTAATCACTCCCAGTTACTCTATACCTTGCTATTTGTGTACACAATAACTTTACATCTGTAACCAAAAAAAAAAATTTTGAAGACAGAAGTCTTGTGTTTGCTGTCTCGAGAGAAATGCTATTTATTCTGTGTTAATGAATCTACTTTGTCTAATTCTGATGAGGTGGGTTTTGTAGTAAATATACTTAAAAATAACACACTATTTCTAAAAGCAGTAGATGATTTTAGAAAGCACACTTAGCCACATGCTCTAAACATATGTCTGTTTGATACCTGTGAAGTTCTCTAAGGATGCTTATGAGTCTATACTCAACAAAACATCAGGTTAACCCCCTTCATCTTGCTCAAATTCAGTTCCCTGCACACTTTGACAAGCAAATTATGCTTTTATTCTTAGCAGAGTCTTCATATCTAAAGTCTCGCCCTAAAAATCTTCCTCCACCGTTGTACTGAGAAACTACAGCCGTGTTCATGTCTCTGCTGGTCTCCATGTGACAGAGTTCTTTGTTGATTAGATAAATAGTCCTCAGATAGCTGATTAAAAAATGATGGAGCCGTTAGGTTGTGTGTCCAAGCCTTGTCAGCCATGTTGGATGTTAAAGTGTGCATGAATTACATCCCTGGAGTGTGCTGAACAGTGCTGATTAAATGAGGCACGCCACAGCCCTCAGCATCAATTATCAGAAATAATAGGATCTTTTCACCTACACTGGAGGAAGGGGGCTGGGGCTGGAGTTGGCATGACACTCACTTCTCAGAACATCCCTGCATCAGCCTCTGCGCAGAATAAATAACACCGTCCATTCACCTAAGGACAGCTGTTTATTTATTCTTATTGTGCAACAATTAAAGACTGAGGAGATATATGAGGAAAAATCTGCTCCCATAGCATAGGCTGGGGGAACATTTTTCATGTAATACCCGTGTAACATCTATCTAGAAAAATGGGGGTATATAAGAGATGGCTGAAAGGCAAACTTGAGCATCAGAAGGGTATTTAAGGACAAACTCCAGGACCATCTAGTTGTCACGCTAGTGGGGAAAGGATTCTGCCCTTCAGCCCTCTTGCTCTTTTTCAACTCACTCTGCATCATGTATGGTTTCATCGGGGCTGCAAAATGGCAGGTTGGGGATTTTCCTTTTGATGGCGATTTGCTCAACAGGACCATGCTCCTCCAACAAAAGCCTTAAAATTATCTCACTAAGATGCAACCCAGGAGCTTCTTATACCTTATAAAGTAAAATAATCTGGATACATTGTGTTTCTAAATCTGACTAACACTACATTTTAAAAAAAAAAGCAACCCAAACACAAAGTGGAAGGGTCTCATAAATACATACACTACTTTTCTGTGATTCCCAGCAAATGAATACAGCACGTCGATTTAACCAGATTTCCAAATCAAAACGCCTTTAAAGACTTGAATGCGATTCTAAAGTTTAGAAACATTTCTGTTTAATGCATCTGTGTTAAAAGGATATTTATCTCAACTGACCAAAAAAATGAAGATGAAATAGAAAAGATTTAACCGCTGCCAGTTATTAGATATGGTACCAGCCCTTATTACACCTTTTTGGGCACCAGAATACTCAGGAAAACAAGCTGCTGGGCATCAAATCAAATGACTAGAAGAGCTGAGTTCCAAAAGCTGCCCAACCCAAACACAAGTAAAACTGTGTGTCTGATACAAAAAAAAAAGGCCTCCCCTCCACAGATAAATCCTTTCCAGTGCTCAATTTTAAACCCACAAAACACTCTAAAAGTAATACTTCAAATCACATTAATAGTTAATTACATTTGGCTTAGATTCAGCTTTGAGTATTTCAAATTAAGAAAAAAAATGAAAACACATTCTTATTTCTACTCGTGACAGGGGAAAAAAAAAGTTGCTTTAATTAAACATTTCTAAAAAATGTTTTTCTTTTTTTTCTCCTGTAAGATTTCTCCACCGAAACTCTTGCAGTAGGCAAACGACATGCTAAACTCTTTCAGTGCATTTCCAATACACTATAAACATAGAAGATTCAAATTGACAAAAGTAAATGTTAATTGGAAACATTTTTCTCAGTTTTTCATTATCTGAAGCAGAAAATTATGGGTCTTTTATACACACACAAAAATCCTTTTCAGCCACCTAGAAAAATTGTCTTTTAATAAAAGCTTTAAATTATACTATCATATTTCAAAGGCAACGAACAGTTAAAGCAGCTAATCAAAGGTATAATTATTTAATGACTACTACTCATGCTATCTAACAGGGCTGTAATTGCTTGGCTGTGATCACTAGACCACCAGCTTCAATACTGGAAAACAAGTACTTTGCTTGTAGCATTTGATCGACCAATTTCTGAGGTTAGTTTCTCCAATTGGGCTGACTTCACAAGGCTGAGTTATTATGGAATTAGAGAGCCAGTCTGTCACCCTGCCTCCACCTATTTTTTTTTTTTTTGTATGATTTCATACTAAAAAACCCCAACAAAGCGAAGAAGAAAACAAAATATTTCCTCACCAAAATACAATTTGTCAAAAAAAAAATTGCTTTTTTTAATGCCACATGACAATCTTCTATAAACCCCAGATGACTCAAGTAACTGAAATGTAAAAAACACCTCAAATGTACTCAGTGAAAATGATATTTTTACCTTAATTGCATTTTACTATTTATTGTACGTATTAATCTACTCCAGACAGGAGGAGTGGTGTGTAAACAGAACTCCTGACTCTGTTCCCTTGCTTATACAATCTCTTTTACAACCGGAAATACATGAAAAATAAATAACACAGCAGCACCATGCATTAATTACCTGAGCTATCCAGAAGCTAAGCAAGGGCACAGTACACGTTGGCATATTTTTTGGTTTAGCAACAAAGCACCTGTGGAAAAGCAGCTTGCGTCTTCACAGCTCATCATCAAATGCCATTATACTTCTTTTGACATACTATATTATTTTCTTTTTTTTTGGCTACACAATTATATTTGCTACAAGATATTTGGCCCTCTGGAATTTGAATGATATTTGAACTCCTCTCCAATTATCTAGTCAACATCCTGATTTCAAGATCAATCATATGCTTGTAGTATCACCAGAGCTCAGGTGACACCACCACCTGGGATACTACTCTCAGAACCAGGCATGGCAAGGCAGCCACCCTTTCTCAGCTCAGCAACTTGCAGCCAAACACAACTCCAGGATCAAAGGGGACACCGACTGAGACTTCTTCACATTGCTACACCTGGCTAGCGTGACATTTGTGACAACAAACCCTGTTTAGATGTGACATCAAAACCACTTGGCTTTTGAGATCCTTATGGGCAAAGCTACCATTAGAGTAAAATGTGCCACTGCTAAAACCAACCGAATATATTTCGAAGGAGAGCAAGAAAAAGCATTGCATGGGATGGCTGAAG
Organism: Chloroceryle amazona; assembly: GCA_027560015.1. NCBI lineage: Eukaryota > Metazoa > Chordata > Aves > Coraciiformes > Cerylidae > Chloroceryle > Chloroceryle amazona. The sequence continues at coordinate 15,397 of JANHFX010010949.1, read as the reverse complement.
AGGAACTGGAGGGTGAGGGAAGCCTCTGGGATCCAAAGGAGCAGATGATCAGAGGAGACAGAGTGGGACATAAAAGTGATGTGTGTTATTCACCACCAGCCTACATTCTTCTTACTGTTTAGACACAGTATTAACTCAGCGAAGAGAGACACTTCCTTGCTTACCTCGTGGAGAACCACTACTTTTATGGCATGATGGATTTACTCTTGCTTCGGACCATCAGTTCCATCTATGGGTAGGGAGGTGACAATCTTGCCCATTACAGGCTGATAAAGAAGGAGCATTCCCATCCACCAACCAAACACACCTTGTTCTGCACCCTTCTCCCTCTGAACAAAAAGTAGCCACATTTTGTTGATCGTGCAAGCAATTACGGTCAAGAAAAGAGTTACGAAACAACAGAAAGAGCTTTTTCTGCTCAATTGGGCTATATTCTAACTGCTCACTTTCACGAGATGCACTCAGTGCAGGCATCTTGAAATTTCCCAAGTATTTAGCCATTGCTTCTTCACAAAATTTCTTTTCCAGTGTATATTAGGTGTCAGAATGGAAATACCTCAAGCTAAAAATGAAATACACTACAATAAAGTAGTACTGTGAGGCTGAATTAAAGCTGAAAAGAACATGTTTGTTCTCTCATGTGGTAGAAACCCCGTAATGTGTTTGAAAAGAAAAAGTATTTATGCAGTAATGATCAATGTGCTTCACAGCAACTTCACAGGCAGCAGGGAACCCCAATATTGATATAATTCATACAGTTTTTGTTTCCTTGAGAATGTGTTTTGTAGATACAGATGATGAAGAGTTAGATTTTCCCAAAGATCTGGGTATGCTGCTTATCCTGGATTTATTTTGTTCAGCATTTAATGAAATTATCTTAAATTCATAAAGGAGATTTTCTGCTATCCTCTTTGTTATTGGAGGAGGCATGGAAGTTGTCTATGAAAGGCTTTTAAAAAAGCTAGATTAGAACTTTTTTAGTTCCAGCTTTTACATATTCTGAAATTTCAAACAATTACAAAATTGAACAGAAATCAGAATTTCCATTACTACCACCTCCCATCTTTCTCACATTTAATCCATACCATCCACATGACTGTATAAGGCAAGATGAGACTATGAAAATCAGAACTTGAATAAAAAGCAGAGCTGGCTACAATTTCACAAGCAGCTTCCTCTTTTGCAAAAGCAGTTGTCCGTACTGGCTCCTAAGGATGATGAGGTAGCAAAACTGTTAAGGCATAGGCTAAAGAACTTCACTAGAGGATCCCAACCTTGCTCAACAACATCAGCTAGTTCAAGAACACCTTGCGCTGCATCATTTTTGGAAAGGTTAACCATACGGAATCTTAGACACGGGCTCATTTGAAGTGCTTCCATCCTTGGCAAAACCCACCCCATGATCCAGGCTCATTAAGCTGTCTGCCCTCTGGCATGGTAGGCAGTGACAGGCAGGTCCGAGGAGCACGCATGCACAAACCTCTGCTGTTTGTTCTTGGGGAATCATATCCATATGTGAGCAGACACAGCACTACTTTCCACTGGAGCTACAGATAACGTTAATGTCTTTGTTAATTTTCATCACTTGTAAAAATAAGCATGAGCCAATCTGCCAGTATTTGGTCTTTAATAGTTTAGCACATTACTCTGCTTGTGATATGACTTCCCATGTTAGAACAGGGATTGCTCACTAGAGGAATTCTAGTTGGAGAGATTTATCATGTCAAGGTCTTTTCCTACAAACTACTAAGCCATCTGTAACGATTATTCCTCTATAAACCTGAATGCTTGTGCTAAAACCAGGAAGGCCACCATCTCCCCTTTTGCCTGAGCTTCTACATCAGCCTGTATTGACAAAGAAGAGGACTTTCAGTTCCTTCCCTTGGGTTCATTAGAAAACCCACGGATGTTGGGTCCCACTTCTCAAGGTAGACAACCTGAGGCACAAGGTTCATCAGAGCTATGAATTAGGTAGAAGTGCTTATCCAGGAGCACATTCACAACATCTGAACTTTGGTATGCTAGCAGTAAATCTATTAATTGGCATTTTATGACTCCCCAAAGTCTACAAAATTAAATAGCTAGCTCAAAGTGGGCAATGGGACAAATGATTAGCCAACTTCCCAAACTCACTGCTCAACCAGGGGTTACTACAGTGACCTACACCATAGCCTGAAGGTCTCTGTCCCTTTGGGCAGGGAGTCTTACCCCAGATTTCTTCCTAGGGAGAAAGGAAGTGTTAAGATGCTTTTATTTTAAACTTCTGGTGAGTATAGAAAAATTCTTTCCAATGACAGATTTAACATTTTATCTCTTTTCCCATAGGTTGCATCTGAATTTTGGGTGCCAGAGCCCTTGGAACAGACTGCCCAGAGAGGTTGTGGAAGTTTCCTTCTCTGAAGAGTTTCAAAACCCTTGTGGATATGATCCTGGGCACCCTGCTCTGGGTGACCCTGCTTTAGCAAGGGGGTTGGATGGGATGATCTCCAGAGGGCCCTTTCAATCCTTACCATGCTGGGATTCTGTGATTTCAAAGGGCTTCACATGCAGGAAGCTCCTGTTACTGATGTTATCAGATTTACTGAAAGTTGTTGTTCATTTGAGCCTTAACCAGTGAAAAATGTGAAAAATCAACAATTGAAGACATTCTTGATGTGCTATTACCCAGCATCTGCCCAGATACTATTTTGAACAAATTCAACATCAGCGTTAACTTCTCTGGTTGCTCTTACATGAAGGTTATCATTCCTGTAATCTGACCTTTTTTCCAAAAGCTGCGGTTGCAGAAAATCCCCGGGGAGACGCTGTGATTAGCTTTAGAATGAAGAAGTTGGCAAAAAGGAGGATGCAATTTTATATTTGCATAGTTTTAACACCGCGCGTTTCAGCCGGTCAGACACAAAACACCACCCGGCTGTGTGATAAAGCCAAACCAGGAGGCTTGGCAAATTAAGAGAGTCACGTCTAAGTTGTGCTGCCTTTCATCTCTCAGTAAACCAGTAACAACTGCATCTTGCCTGGAAAGATAAATATTAAATCTTGCTTTTACATCATACGCTAGTGTCAAAGGCTTCCTTACTAGCCAAAGCTCGGAGTTGTTAACTATTAAATGGCTAAATGACAATGGCTGTTACTAATCGCTTATTGAATGATGAAAGTGACACAACTGATAAAAGGTTTCAATCCTGGAAAAAAATGATTTATAGTATTTCACTCTACTGGCACTGTTATTTGTATGACAAATGGTTGGACAGACACCAGTTAATCTCTGCACACCTCCAACTCTGATGTGGCAGCTTCTGCTGGAGCATCCAAATAATCAAGAACCGCTAACAATACAGCCACTCTGTCGTGAGGGGCTGAATGCTGGTATTTTATCAAGGCTGATCCCCAAATCAATTTACGCAATGGATTCCACACACACCCCCCCCGCTCCAGTGAGGGGAGGGAGAAGCTGGAGAGAAAGAGGAGGATTATCATAAAACCGGGAAGCTGGAGCTTGCAGAGAGGTAGATCAGCCACGCTCCTCTAGCGCAGAAATGAAATCATCAATACAAGTAAGGCATTAATGATTTCAGAAAGCTCGGTATAGCTTATAGATTCTTCTCGATGGCAAAATCTGAAATGCAGCATCATACAGAGCTGTCAAAACCTTTATGTCCTGGCATAATACCGCATTGCCTGCTACATACCACAAATCCCATTTTCCTCTCTGCTGGGGGAGAGGGATGTGGCAGCATGAGGCAGGATTCCCCCCACCCCCTGAGAAAGGAGTGAAGCTTTCTATTTATAAGCAGTCCATCAATAGCAGCTTTAGCTCATTGGTTCTATCAGTATCATCCTACCACCTGCAGAAGTCAAACCTATTTTATCAAGCCAGTCTTTCAGAAACAGCAAACCCATCAGAGTGCTGAGCAATCCGGAGTTTGCCTTCTCTTGCGTTATTTTTCAACTTTACACCCCAACTGAGTAATTTTTCTCATTTAAAAAAAAAATCACGCCCATGTAGTTAATGAAGAAAAACATCCCAAGGAAAGTAAAAAACTATGTGGTAGGAAAATAGAAATTCTAATTTTGATAATTGAATATCTTTCCATTCAGGCAATGCAGTCAGAGTAGTATGTACCTCACTACAGCTCAGACCTTAAAAATTATTAACTAAAACCCCAACACAATCCTGTTAGATTTAAAAGCAGGTTCACATACAGTAGCAGCAGTAAGATGATTTACTTCCTCACCTCATTTTGTTGTTAAAAAAGTCAAATATAAAATGAACAACATATCACAATCCCACGGAACAATAAAAAACAGCTTTTACATGAATGCCAAAGGGTCAAGCAGTCCTATTTATGTAACCTATTTAAAGGTTACATAAAACTTGAAGGTCCCACTTAGATTACAGCCTCTGCAGACCAGTTTTCACTTGGTTCTCCATTATTTGCATATTCTAGACCTCAGTGTAGTGCAGCCCTTCTCAAAGTTGTAAGACTTTTTAGGCTGGGGGATGCCAATGGTAATGTATTTTGTATTAACCTTGTGTTATGTATTAAGCTCAACACAAGCCGGCACCGTGCGCTTGCAGCCCAGAAGCCAATTGCATCCTGGGTGCATCCACAGCAGTGTGGGCAGCAGATCAAGGGAGGGGATTCTGCCCCTTTGCTCTGGTGACACACCCCTGAAGTGCTGGGTCCATCACGCAGGACAGACAGGGATCTGTTGGATTGGGGCTAGAGGAGGACACAGAAATGACCTGAGGGCTGGAACCCCTCTGCTGCGAGGCCAGGCTGAGAGAGTTGGGCTTGTTCAGCCTGGAGAAGAGAAGGCTCTGGGGATACCCTATTGAGGCCTTTCAGTACTTCAAGGGCCTATAAGAAAGATGGGGACAGACTTTTAGCAGGGTCTGTTGTGACAGAACAGGGGGTGATGGTTTTAAACTAAAAGAGGGGAGATTCAGACTAGAGAGAAGGAGAATTTTTTGATGCTGAGGGTGGTGAGACACTGGAATAAGTTCCCCAGGGAAGTGTTCCAGGCCAGGTTGAATGGGCCCATAAGCAACCTGGTCTAGTGGAAAGTGTCCCATGCCAGAGAGTTTGGACAGATGAGCTTTAAAGGTCATTTCCAACCCAACACATTCTAGGACTCTATGATTTTGATCCCCTGTGCTCAAGCAATGAAAGAGGAAAATTCTAAGAAACAGCTCTTGAGGTTCACATGAGGCAGAGGCCAGCACGGTAAAAACAAAAGAGAAAGAGTAGAAGCTGTGATGGGTCTTCAAAGCAAAGAGTGGCATCTCATTGTTGATGTGATATAGCAGAGGAAGCCACTGGGAAAGACACCAAGTGAAAGGTGACACAGGAAAAGTGATGGTCCAAGGGAGCCATCATTGTAGCAGCAGCTGGATGGAGTTGAATGGGTACCACATTCATCAAGTTCAGGAAAAAAGATGCTGCAGCGTTTGAGATGTGAGGTGGTGAAAAAGGTCCGTGTCAAAGAGGAAGCCAAGATCATGACTTCAGTGACACTCAGAAAGCTCAAGATGGCATTTATCTAGGTCACAGTGACATGGAAGGGACATAGTAATGGGGAGTTAGGGGAGCTGGTTACCTGCATGAGGAGATGTGCACATAATGGGGAGTTTGGATAGAGAATACAAAGCTCCAGACAGATGAACACTCTGATTTGGCCACAGAAGGGCAAATGCTGCACTTTTATGTGCACATGTGAGATTGTTCAGAGAAGAGGAGGAGAAGGGGACCTGACAGAGAAGATGCAGTAAGAAGAATTTTCTTCAGCAGATCTAAAGATCCCTGGAGAGGCTACACTCTCACTAAACAGAAGACATGAGGGTGGAGTATGAAGATGACTAACATCACAAGAAGCGAGGAAAAAAAAAAATCAGCCATACCACCAAACTGTATGTGGCTGAAAGCAAATTCAAGGTATTGGGATACTAGGGTTTTTTTCCAGTTGTCTGGAACATTCCCACTGCCATAAGATCCCTTCAAAATTATATATATGACAGTTGATTAGAAAGCTCTAAACCCAACTCTGTAGTATTCTTGACTGCAGCTAATCTGGTTGTGCAGATATAAATAATAATAACACTACTACTACTAAAACAAACACATGCTGTGGATAATGTTTAGCCGCTGCCATAACTGTTCAGAAGTAGTACAAATTTTGGGTAAGGTGAATTCTTATTTTTTTTTCAATGATAGAAAATCTCTTGCTTTTCTTTTCTGAAATCAGGATTCATTGTTAGAGTCTTCTCTCAATTCATATCATGGATAGAATTTATCTGCTACTAATGAATTTAAGAAATCCCTCTTTTAGAAATTTATCTTCCGTCAACTTTACAGACATCACATTCTACAGACCAACAATTCTTTCCAGTACCTTTAATTTCCTTTATCAACAATTTATGGTTTCTATCTACTGATCCACATTCATCCTTCACTATCCTTCCCCTTCTTAGAATGTCTCCTCCTCTTAATCATAATGCTTTTCAAAATACAGGCATCCTGTTGAGTGGAGAACTCTCTGTCTTTTACATTTAAATCTTTCCTAAACATTTTTAGATTATTCCCATAATTATGTTTAACCTCTCCTTTCACAAAAATTCTCTCACCATTGTTCATGGGTACAAAAATAACCCCGTTAAAAGCTTTGTGCTTGTGTACATACATATATAGGTATTAATGAAGAGAACCATGCAGTGTTTGTTCAAGGCAGGGGAATTAGGCTCGTCTTGTACGAGTTCAACTTTGAGCACACGACCTATTGCCCATGTGAAGTGGGATTAACAACATTTAATTATTTACTCCACATCTCCCAGGTATCATAAGGTATTAGCATGAACCTGCTGTATTCTTCTGGCCCGTCAATCAGCACTCTAAAAGAAAGCAGAGGCTCTCACCCTTCCACGTGGAGTTAATGCGCAGGTAGTCGCAATAATTAATGGCAGAGAAAACCCAGGACACATAATAGCATGAAATTACTATCAAAACACTGTGCAATCAAATATAATAAAGGCTGATGGGTCAGCAGGTTCCTTCTTTTAGTGGGCATATCTGCCTGTGTGCACAAGTTCGGGACTGCTTGCGTGGCAGGCAAGATCAAATGGATTTGGTAAAGAAACTAAGCGTGAAAGACCACGCAAAAGCAAGGTGCTATCACAGGTAATACAAAGCCGGCTGATGGGAAAACCAGAGCTATGAACCAGTGACTGATCTGCCAGGTTACCTCCAGGGTGATAAAACACGCTTTCCCCAGGTGAGTCCTAATGTTGCAGAGAGAATACAAAATCCTAAAAAACGCCGTAACCAATACAGTCAGCTTTTCCTGGTTGGAATGTGAATACCCTGGATGTAGCAAAAAAATCAGGAGTAATTGATTTAAGCTATCAGGTTATTGCAACTGGTAAATGGGAGAACCCCACTCTATTGATCTAGCATAGACCTGCCTGGAAAGCAGTTTCACCCTAAAAGTAGAGGGAAAATAATGAAATAGGTCCCCAGAGACATAGCGCTGAGATATAAATGGGGATTTAAAGCAAAATTTTCCTAGTAGATTTCTCAGCGTTTCCCAGAGTTCTCATTTCCAACCTAGACCATTTCTCCCACCTCCTTGCAAAAGTGTCTGGACTTATGACATGTATCACCATTACAATATGGATGCTGCACGGCCTTTGGCTGTGCCTTTTACTTGCAGATAAAAATCTCCATCTCCTTTTTCCCCAAAGCTTTTTAAAAGGACAAAAAAAATGGGGGATGGGAGCAACAGATAAAAAAAATAATTTTTGATTTGTCAATCAAAACATTGGGCTTCAGCATCCTGCGCAGGCTGTTGTGTTAGAACAGACTTACAACACTCTGAAAAATGAGTACCTGGTAGGGACCAAGAGCTGGGGGGTGACAATTCCTAGATGCTGAATGTGGCATTGCCCTTGAAATGACAAAACCCCTTCGTACCTCACAGGGTCTCTGTGACCTGCTTTGCTCCAGAAGGGTAATTGAAACAAACAAGAATCCTCTCAACATGCCACAGAGGTAAGTTTCTTGTATATTTAACATCCTTCTACAAGCAGGGCCAAAGAACAGAACAAGCAAAGCCTCAAAGAGACCAACACACTTGCTCCTGTGTTGCCTCAGAAAATCATTTTGGACTTTATTCCAGCTCTGTTCGGGCTCTGGGGGACAGTTTATGTCAAACTTTTCTTCTTTTTTTCAAAAGGTTAAACTTTGGGCCTAACAACCCTGACAGTGTCCCTTTACATAGTAGCATTATGACAAATTATGGGACCTGATGATATGTAACAAGAACATCTCTTCCAGTCAAAGGCTGTGGAAGAAATAAAAAGCCTGGAAGAAAGATTTCTGGCAAAAAAAAAAAAAAAAAAAAAAGAGAAACCTTCTCCTCTTCGTTAGTACAAGGAATGGCAAATGGAGAAATACTTCTATTAACCATGAAGTAAGGTTTCCTTGTATGACTGTATTCACCTGAAAAAGTATGCAGAAGATACAAACTCTTATTTTGCTTGTGGAGCTATATAGATGATATCTGAAAACCTTTGAAAATCACCTTATTTAGAGGCTAAGTTGCCTTTACACAGTATTTTCTGTACTACTTTGGTGTCATTCTTCATTGTGGAAATCATCCATATGCTACCAACATTTCGATCAGAGTCAACCTACCTCTGCCTTTATCGGCTGAAAGTAACAGCCTGCCGGCTGTGATGTCAACTAGCTGCTGAAGAAGCTGTGGGGACATTTTGCAGGCAGAGAAGCGGCAGAGTTTATTATTAATAGATCATTTATTATTAAACAGTTCATTATTAATAGATTATTTACAAATATTTGCCAAGTGTCATCAGCTGTTCACCTGGGAAGAGCTTTTTAATAACATTCACAAAATAAAATAAAAAATAGATGAGCTGTATTGATATCTTTATTACTAAAGGCATCAGATGATTATCGGTATGGATAAGCACCTGCTCTACTAGTCCACAGTTAAACACAACTGTATTTTTTTTTTTTTTAAGATCATAGAATTGTTTTGGTTTGAAAAGACCTTTAAGATCCAGTCCAACCATTAACCCAGCACTGTCATGTCACTACTAAACCATGTCCCTCAGCACCACATTTCCATGGCTTCAAATCCCTCCAGGGATGGGGACCCCACCACTGCCCTGGTCAGCTGGGCCAGGTCTTGACACCCCTTCTGGGGAAGACATTTTTCCTCATGTCCAACCTAAACCTCTCCTGGTACAACTTGACAACATTTCCTCTTGTCCTATCATTTGTTCCTTGGGAGAAGAGACTGATCCCTCCCAGGTCTAACCTCTCTTTAGGGAGTTGTTGAGAGTGAGAAGGTCTCCCCTGAGCCTCTTTTTCTCCAGGCTGTACAAACCCAGTTCCCTCAGCTGCTCCTCACAAGACTTGTGCTCTAGACCCTTCACCAGCTTCATTGGCCTTCTCTGGACACACTCCAGCCTCTCAATGTCCTTGGAGTGAGGGGCCCAAAACAGAACCCAGGATTTGAGATGTGGCCTCCCCAGTGCAGAGTCCAGAGAGACAATCCCTGCCCTAGTCCTGCTGGCCATGCTAGTGCTGATCCAAGCCAGGATGCTGGTGGCCTTCTTGGCCACCTGGATACACACTGGCTCATATTCGACTGGCTGTTGACCAACACCCCCAGGTCCTTTTCTGCTTACTAGTTTCCAGCCACTCTTCCCCCAGACCTGAGTGCTTCAGGAAGTTGCTGTGACTCAAGTGCAGGACATGGCCCTTGGCCTTGTTGAAGCCTGAATCTTTTCTTTCATAGTGAAAAACCTCCTCCCCATTATTCTAGCACATCTCATTTCTCCACAGGGCACTAAGGGCTTGTTACTGAAGTTTACCTTCTCGCTTTGCATCAGGGATCAAAAGGTTATCAATAAGCAATGGTGACCTCATTATTAACATGACCTTTGCCTAGGAAAACTGGTATCTAACTGTATATTGAGAGTCCCAGAGATAAAGAATATAGTTGACAAAACACTAAAAATTATTCCATTTTCACATTCTCCTTATAATCACTATGGACCCTCACACCAGATTCTTTATGTAATCTGACGAGTATTAACTTGCCTTATTAGTAAATACATTAAGCACATTATTAAACCATGATTTATTACAATTAGGTTTGTGCTAATTTAATTAAACACTGAGGCCTCTTAAGTATTTTATGAAATGCAGGTATGGTGCCTGCCTAGTGGGGATTTTCTGAAATCAGTTCTTCAGGAATCCTTGGTGATAGTTTGAAGACCTTGACTGTGGACTCTCTACCACTGAGGAGTGCTGGGATTTAGGTTGAAAACGTACACGTTTGTTATTTACAATATTTCAGTGAAAACTCTCATTCAAGGGTCTGACTATAGAAATACTTTGTATTTAAACAGACTTGGAACTCTCACAGCATCGCTTCTAAAAAGTATGTTCTTGTCAAAATATTGTCTTCAACGTCTGTAATTACCTCTGGTATTTTATATATGGTTCCACCGGTGCCTATTTAATAAGTCACTATGTAATTAACTGTTTTACCTGTTGTGAGATCCCATGAGCAGAGCTAAACAAGGGACAGGAGAAGAAAATATATGTATCTTTGGGCTGAGCTACATTGTACTGGGAACTCTCCAGAAAGCCCTTCTTGCAAAGAAGCCTGAAAGGATCCAGATGGCAGTGGAAACAGTGATGGAAATGCCTAAAAGAGCAAAGTTGCATTAATTTCCATGCAGCATGCCAAGATGAAGAATCATAGAATGGTTTGGGTTAGAAGAGACCTTAAAGACCATCTCGTTCCAACCTCCCTGACATGGGCAGGGACACGTCCCACTAGACCAGGTTGATCAAAGCCCCATCCAACCTGTCCTTGAACACATCCAGTGATGGGGCAGTCACAGTTTCTCTGGGCACCCTATGCCAGTGTCTCACTGTCCTCACAGCGAAGAACTTCTTCCTTGTATCAAATACAAATCTTCCCTCTTTCCGTTTAAAACCATTGTCCCTTGTCCTGTCACTACGGGCTGTGCTAATCTTTCTTATGAGCCCCCTTTTATATGATTCATTTAGAGGAAAAGGACTATTAAATGAGCATCAGCACAAGGAAAATAACACTTCCACAGACATTGTTCTGGTCCAAACAGAAGATGTATATCCAGGCTGCATTAAGGCTGGACTGGTAAAAAACATGTTTAGTACCTGCATGGAGGAGAGAGCTGAGGTTATAGCCACAGAGAGCTGTCAGGATGGTGTTTCACTGTGAGCAGACAGCAATAGACTCCGAGCTGTATCCCTTACACAGCTGAATTATATCACACATAATGCTGAAATGTCAACTCCACATGCAGAATGTTTAGAATTATAGAATCATCTAGGTTGGAAAAGACCTTCAAGGTCACTGAGTCCAACCATCAGCCCTACTCCACATGTCCACTGCTAAACCATGTCCCTAAGCACCATATCTACACACGATTATTAAACATTTCCCTTGACACACTCAAGTCAATAACTTGCAGCCTGAAGTTGGAATATGAAAATCAGCATGTAAATATTTCCCAGCCCATCTTGCAAGTGACGGTTGATTCTTCCAGTTGGGTAAAAACTATATTAGAAATACCCAGACACGTTTCTCTGCCACTGCAGACAACACATAGCAGGAATGTGCTGTGAGCCCAAGGTAATGAGTCTGGAAATGGAAAATATGCCTGATAACTTTTGATCAAAATACTTTTTTTATAAATAATTTGAAAGTCAGCGTATCCCTTAACCAAATAAGATCCAAATATAGAATACCAAGAAAAAAAGGTAAGTTATCACTCAATCAACACCACTGATCGTGAGACCTCTCCAGAGACTGCTGAAATATTTTTAAAAAAATCAGTAATGAGCAGAAAGCCGTGCACTATTCACTGGGTAAGTGTATGATTCACTATATCCACCTTTCTAAGCCCAGACTGCTGCCACATTCATGTGATAAACATCATGTCTCACCACAAAATCCTATTTGTCTTTTTTTTTTTTTTAAAAAAAAAAAAGGCAAAAAAAGAAAAAAAGCAATTTATAACTGACCATTCACAGCCCACTGACTGGCAGCCATCCAACCAAAAAGTAATTATGTGCACAACAATGATGATATTAAGCTCAATGTAATAGGATTGCTTCCAATCTTAAGGTTAAGTAAATCATGAACTGTAGTTTTATGTATAAATATGTTGGTGAAAGCATTTAGGTTGTCTGGAAATGGGCTAGACTGCTTTGGTATTTTGTTTACTACCACAAAGTCTTATTCCAGCTGAAAAGCACCAGCATTTACAATAAACACAAACCAGTCACCTCACTAACAATTTTCAAGGGATGATTTAGAAGCTAAAATGTTCCATCCCCCCACCAGGAAAGACTGGCTTGCATGACAACTGCACACCATCCACACAGCCACTTAAGTACCCAAACGAAGAGCTTTGGAAAGGAGAAATATAAGAGAGCTGAAACAATCTTTGAGGGAGCTGCCAATTTCTTGTCAAATGAAACACGAGTCAGAAATACTCCAGCCTAGCTTCGTAATCCAGCAGCACAAAGCGCAGCTCTTCCTCTCCAGATTAAAAAGACACATTCAAAGTGCTAGGGAAGGAGGCGCAAAAAAGTCAAAGTCAAGTCAACACCGCATCAGTTTGAAAACCACAATGGAGGTGACTTGTGTGTGGCAGCAGAAGCTGACAGGTGCCAAATAACCACGTCTCGGGTGTACCCTGCAACCTGGGGCCTACCAGGAGAGAATCATATTTAAATAAAAAACAATATTTACTAGAATAACAGACAACTATTTCCCACATTTTAGCATCCCATTCAAATGGGAAATTTGCAATGATATGTTTAAGCCTCACCAGAGTTTCTGATGTCACTGCAACATCATGCTGTTAAATACATTGTGAGATCCTTGCAAGACATCTGCTACCAAGGAAACTGTTCCATCCTTGTCTCCTCCCGGCCCTTAGATAAATAATTCTTTAGGGAAAATGTATACTCTCATAGGGAGACTTGGCAGATGGCTCAAACAACTGAGTTCACTGCTCAAAGTTAGCAGAGCCAAAGACTCCACTCTGGTGAGCCCCCCCTGCAGTGCTAGGTCCAGCTCTGGAGTCCTCAGCACAGGAGAGACAGGGACCTGTTGGAGTGGGGCCAGAGGAGGGCACAGCAATGACCCAAGGGCTGGAACCCCTCTTGCTGTCAGAAGAGGCTGAGAGAGTTGGGGTTGTTCAGCCTGGAGAAGAGAAGGCTCTGGGAATATCCCACTGTGGCCTTTCAGTACTTAAAGGGGCCTATAATAAAGATGGGGACAGACTTTTTAGCAGGACCTGCTGCAACAGGACAAGGGGTGATGGTTTGAAATTAAAAGAGGGGAGACTTACACTAGAGAGAAGGAAGACATTTTTTACACTTAGGGTGGTGAAACAGTGGCCCAGGTTGCCCAGAGAGGTGGTTGATGCCCCATCCCTGGAACCATTTCAGGTGAGGTTGGATGGGGCTCTGAGCAAAATGCAGATGTCCCTGCACACTGCAGGGAGGTTGGACTAGATGAGTTTTAAAGGTCCCTTCCAACCCAAACCAGTCTATGTTTCTATGAATTTCTCCTCCTCAAAAGTTTCCTTTTCTAAGGCCTTTAACTCCTTGATGGAGACAAATATGGAAAATTAGGAGCTGATCATGGGCCTTCTGGTTTGTAATAACTTGGGCACTGAAGGACTGTTTGAAAACCTCACTAAGTAAGAAGCACCAAGGACACCAGGCTGAAAAACTCCTGTCTTTTTGTGTGTGACAGAAGGCTGAAGAGCACACAGCAATCCTGGCTGCTGGTACAGGGATCAGGGACACACAGGTCAGCAAATAAACAGATTTACAGAAGTTTCTCTTCCAAAGATTAAAAAAAAAATAAAATAAAAAAGTTTCTGATAGCTCTTGTGGGCTGCCTAGAAGTATTAAAACTTTGCCACAAAATAAAACACATAAATTTGCCCCCAAACTAGGATATGGAATTTCAGACAGTAGCTGAACTTGAAACCATTGGAAGAAAGACCAACAGATCTGTTTCAAGGAGCAAAAAAACTCATCAAGGTTGACTATTTTTTTTTCTCTTAATTCTGGTTTGGCAAGTGAAAACCGATCCTAAACAACAAAGGAGATTAAAAAAACTTAAAGCTGCATTTTAAGGGGTAGGACTGGCCAGCACAGGATTAATTTTAGGAAAAAAATCCCAAAACAAACCAAATCCATTTAAAAGGGAAGCAGTAGAAGCACCTTCCGAAAAGGCTGAGATCCTGAAATTCCTTTTTGCAGAATGGCTTTATTAGTGCAGCCAGATGTAGATGAGTAGAGCAGAATTAGACTGACAAGTGGAAGTAAAGATTTGGGGTGCTACCAGAGTATTTTGACTGCATCTTTTCAGTGCCAGTCACAGCACATTCCAAGCAGGGGAAACATACTCTTCATCTGATGCGTGGCTAATACAATGTCGAACTTCAGCATACCCACCTCTTCAAACTACACATGCAAGCAAAAATTAGGTATTGGAGGATATTCAAATGTGAGAAACAAGACTGGTGGTACATGAACAAGAAGCATCACTTGTGATTAAATATTTTCTTATATGGTGCTTTGAGTTTGATAAGGTTGCATTTAATGATTTTCATTTCAGGGGGAACCTGAATTAAGAAAGATGTGACAATTTTATAGGCAAGAAATTAACAGCAGCCTTAATCGGCCTCTGAGACAAGAGAACCTAAACTAAGAACCCAGCTACTGACCCTTTGCTTCTTTTAAAGCACGCAGATTTATCCTCATTAAGGGATGAAAACAGCCCTTGCTCTGCTTGGTAACGTCATCTTCATATCATTTGCAGACAAACCGAATGCTTGCTGGAGCAGGTGCCAAAACCAAGTAAGATGCGTTCTTGCAGCTTGAAGGTTTAACCAGATTCGTTTCGAAAACCTGAAAATTGATGTGCTGTAATTTCACATGCGCTCAACATGTGTGCTCAGCAGCGATGGAAAATGAAATATCTTAAATATTATCAAACGTTACATCATTAAATATAAATTAGATGGAAACGGGGGAAAGCTAAAAATTGACTAGGAGTTCAGCTACTCTAAATGGCTAATACGGCCATTTTTCACCTGAAGCCCTCTCCAATACAGTTTTGCCATTAAGCAAAAACCTAAAGAAAGGTAATCAATTCCAACTAAAAAGCACTTCTCCCGGAATGACTGCACTTCAAAGCCCTGGCTGGCTGCCAGCCCCCCTCCTCTCCCCCCCGGGCGAGGGGGGCGCTTTTCCTCCCACCCCCCTCCCTTCCCCGGCCCCTCGGG
>JANHFX010010948.1:0-25700 GCA_027560015.1 Chloroceryle amazona | reverse complement strand
TGGGTGACCCTGCTGGATGGAGCAGGGGGGTGGCACCAGAGCATCTCCAGAGGCCTCTTCCACCCCCTACCATTCTGTGAGGCATCTTGAGTAACTGTTCTATTCCTTGGACACAATCTGATAAACCCTTTGTTTGTCATGTGCTCTGCTGAACCTGAAAGGGAACACTCTTCCTTAAAACTCCCTGCCATTGTCCAGAGAATCACAGAATGGTAGGGGCTGGGAAGGGACCTCTGGAGATCATCAAGTCCACCCCCCTGGCAGTGCAGGAACACCCAGGGCAGCCCACACAGGAACAGATCCAGGCGGGTTTGGAAAGCCTCCAGAGCAGGAGACTCCACAACCTCCCTGGGCACCCTGTTCCAGGCTCTGTCACCCTCACAGTGAAGAAGTTTTTCCTCATGTTGAGGCAGAACTTCCATGTTTCAGCTTGTGACCATCACCTCTTGTCCTATCACATTTCTGGAGAATAACCTTAATATTATGTATTCCCCCACATCTCTTTTCCACCTCGAGGTACTAGATTTACATCAGTTGGTGTTGTTTTTCCCTGTCTGAAGTATGGACATAGGTATTTTGTGACTTCTCAGATGGAGATGGTGCTCTGTCCTTTGGCTGCCTGCTTTGACCACAGACCTCTGTGCTTAGAATCTGTCCTGAGAAGTTCTTACAGGGGAGAATCCTCTCAAGTGTGAGTTTAACCAGCAAAGAAGAGTTATGTGCTCGCTTTCCCTTTTCTTCAGACAGCTTTAAAAGCAGGATTCCAACAGCAGTTGGAGGGACCGTCTCTATCGTGTACAGAACATTTCATCTTTTGGTTTTGTGGGTGATTTTTTGGGCTGTCAGGCTGTGTCAGGCCTTACTGTCTTAATAAAGGTAACTAAGTTGTATGGCCAAGGAACTTAAGTCTTCTGGGTGATGCTGCACTCTTTAGTTTATATGCCTTTATGACTGGTGTCAATCAGTTTGGGAGAAGTTTCCAGATAAAAAAATATCTCTAATAATAACCTGCACAAAACACTTTCTGGAGGAAAAAAAATCCCAAAACACAGTATTAAATATAAATTAGTATAAAGGGAAGAATATATGCTCAGATGAGAATAACCTGAGTGTCTGTAGCTGAGGTTGCCTGTTGCTTTAGCTAAAGCTGGTTTGGCTGTTTGTGTCTTGCTCAGATGGGAGCTGTTGGAGCTGGAATTTTCCCTGCTGATCATTTGCTTTGGGCTGCTGCTGTTGGGCTGCTGCATTTCAGGTGAAACGTATCAGCTGAAGTATTTCTGAGCATGAATTTCGGAAACATGGTCACTGGTGTCTCAGTGGGAAGGTGTCATCCACTCGTGACAGTCTCTCTTTGAGGGAAGACGTGACAGTTGGTGGCAGTTGCTGGAGCTGTGCCAGTACAGCTGTTCCAAAGCGGGCTGCTGAAAGGGTCTGGATTTAGACAAGCCTTCCAAGTGGGACTAGGAAGGGAGTTACTCTTAGTGGAGATCATTCCAGCCTTCCAGTTTGATTGCAGCCCTGCAAGTGGTTGTGAAGAAGGCACAACTGGAATGGGGAAAGGAGAGGGAGGGTCAGTCATCTGCGGGCTGTGAATGGAGTGGCCAGCTGGGGTGGAAATCATGTCAGGCAAGCTCTGCTGCTGAAGGCAGTCTTCAGAGAATCACTTCAGTTGGAAAAGACCTTAAGAACCTTGAGTCCAACCATTTAACGCCAGCTAGCAGGGATACCACATCATTTTTTACTTGAAAGCACCTTGTTTAAGAGCCTAACATGTGCTTAAACGATGAGTTCTCGCTAGGTTGAATCTCACCATCAGCGCTTCGGGAGTGCGTATGTATGTGCTGTGTGATCCGGGGCTGCCCCAGAGGGATGTGAATACAGAGCACTCGTTTGTTTGGGGAAAATGCCTCTCCAGGGGTCTGAAGTCCTGTCTGCGTGTAAAAAACTGCAGGAGGTAGCAGGAGGAATTTATAAGAAAAATAACAAGAAACTATTTAGAAACAAGGAGCCTCTATAAATGACCCAGTATGGGACCAGTATTATAAAAATGGTTGTTTAATTGTGCCAGCATCTGGAAGTAGCTGGATTTGGGGAGGAGTTGTGGGAAGGGTGATGTGGGTGAATGGGTGATGTGAAGAATAACTATGGAAAAATAACTTTGCCAACCATACTGCCTGTCAGCAACGGATTGCATCTTTTTATAACTCGCTTAAAACCAGATGAAAAACCATCTCCTTTGGTTGGAGTTGACTACATGGTGCTGGTCACTGACTTCAGTGAGTGTGTGTATTGAGCTTCCATGGAGGTACTTAGGCTGCAGCTGGGAAGATAAATAGCTTCTCACTCTCCCCCCTCTATTCAATTGGTCAACATTATGCAAGAACCTTCTTTGCAGGGGAACTGTAGGTTACCTGTGGGGCTGGAACACCTGCAGAATCCAGAAGTCCCTGGGTTTCTGATGTTTACCAGAGGCAATGGCTGAGCTAGTAGAATTATTTCACTTTAAGCCATCAGGCTAAATATAGAAAATAGACATTGTCTGAGAGTAAGGCCAGGGAAGAAAAAAACCCCGAACAGGTTGCTGTAAAGTTAGGCAGTAACCTGTGCGATCACTCCCAGTAATAACAACATATGCTGTCATATAAAAAGTGGAAGTGGATCTGGAATGGCTGGTTAAAGCAGACTTCTGTCCATCTGTCACACGGGCTAATAAATAACTCGTCTTTGTTCTCATGTTGAGGTGAGGGTAAATATTGTTAGGAATATAGAGGACCCATGTGGTTTTGGATGGATCGGAGCCAGGGGGGTGTCTCTGGCTCCTGTAATTATAATGGAAGGAAAGGGAATACTCAAGTACTAACAGCAAGTTCTAAAAGGCCTCTCAACTAAAAAGTAGTAGGATTTAGAATCATAGAATCCTTTAGGTTGGAGGAGACTTTAAGATCATGGAGTCCAACCCTTAACCCAGCACTGCCAGGGCACCACTGACCCCTGGCCCTCAGCACCACGGCTTTGCAACCCCTCCAGGGATCACGGGGACTCCACCACAGCCCTGGGCAGCCTGGGACAGACCTGCATAGCCCTTTTGGGGAAGAAATTTTTCCTAATAACCAACCTGGAACTTTGAACTTTGCAGAACTTGAATTGCCCTTTGAATGGCCCTGGTCATTAGTGCAAGTGTAATGAGTTAATGTTCCGCGAGGCTAAAAATGAACAGCCATGGTGGGAGAACAGTCGTCTTTCCCCTGTGTCACACTGTAGACAGACTGTCACTTCTCTTGTCAGCCGCTGATGTAACTTAATTAATTGTGGTGGAATTACTCCTGATCTATAATTAAGCGAGAAGGAAATTGAACTGGACAATGTGAGAAGCTCCCTGTGTTGTCGCTTATCATTTTGAAGGGAAATGAAGAGTTCACATTTCATTCCTGCCAGTCTGTCACCTTGACTGTGAAATCCTCCTAAGCAAGCACTACTTCAGAGGGAAAGTCAGTAGGTGTGGTCTGTAGGTTCAAGTTTACTCTTTCTTTAGCTAGTTACTTCAGAACTGTTACAATCTCAGGAGGATACTGAAATCTTGAGTTGCAAAGTAGGGTTTGTTTTTTTTTTCTCCCAAGTTTTTTTCTTTTTAAGACATACTGTGTTAAGATCCTGCAGTACCACCACATAAACCTGCAGCTCATCACGACAGGGTTCTTTCTCACCGGTGGGGAGGATCTACCAAAGCCCTGCCTACTGACAAGCCTTTCTACCTTCTGACTTTTGGATTTGCTTTATCATACGGAGAGACCATGTGTCATGAGCTGTTTTGGGTAAGATTCTTCTTTTCATCAGGTTTTCTGCTTATGCAGAGTTACATCACAAGAACTACCAGGGTGAGGGCTTCCATACCAGTATATTGAAGTATATTAATTGTGGAAAATAGCAGCTATTTCTGGTGCCCCTGGTTGGGCACGTGGCCTTCAGAGGAGCAGTGCAGCTCTGAAAGTGGAAGCCTGTCATTCACATTTAAAATTAGCTATTAATAAGTAGCTGGAAAGAAATTACACAATACCTAACTACCAGTCCTCAGGGCTTGCATGGAGCTTGTTGTCAAGAGGATGACACTGGTAGTATTTTTCTGATTGCTCATTTTTCTGGGGCACTCCTGTGTTAGTTTTACTGTTCTTGAAAATCTCAATTCATTTTCCAAGTTCTTCTTTGAATCTTGGTTCAGGAGTCTTCTTTTTTGATAGCCAGTTCTTTTTTACTGTATCCAGGTAGGTTTTAGTACTTCTCCCCCACCCTGGGAACTGTAATGTAAATAATTTGTCATCTGTATGAAGAAGGAAAGTGTATGTGGCCAAAGATTAAATAAGAAGGTAATTTTCAGGATATAGCATCACTTAGAACTTGAAATAAAATAAACACAACTGACTGAGTCTGTTGTGGGTATCCCAAAGTACTTGCTTTGCTCTGTATTCATTTCACCTCTGTGTTTTTGTTCTTAGTTTTTGGAATAATCAGGTTGCAGCCTTACTAACACTTCTCCTTACTAATACTTCTTAATATTGCTTATTAAATATCTGGTGATTTTCATTTTTAAGTTTGTTCTCTTGAAGTTCAGTTAGGTCACTTGACTGTGCCCTGGCTTCTCAAACCCCAGCGTTCTCACTAGCTGCTCCCCGTGTTTAAGTTGGCCATACTTTATTATCAAACACAGCCTCCAGGACTGACACACATCTCTTCCTCTTGCCATGTTTGACCTATCAGAACTATTTGGTACGTTTTCTATGATAAAATACACAAGTTAGTGAAAAGGAGATGTTGAATCTGTAATTGCATGGGTAAGAAATATTTCCAGAGTTCAGATGCTGCTAAATATTTCCTCTGAAAATAGAAATATTTCCATTTTGCAGTTCAGGAACTTAATTATTGTCTTAAAAGTAATCACGATTGCTGTATGAAAGACAAGAAACACCAGTATTTGTGGTATTATTCTGCTTAAAAACCCCTGACCACTGACAGTGATGTGAAGTCGAGCTTTAAACTGTTCATTAGCTTCTAAATTTTATTACTAAAAGTATTTTTTTTGGTTTGTTTTTTGATTTAAGAACTTCTCGTGGACTGAATGCTGTTGAACCGTTTGCCACACTGAAGTGATCTTTTTGCACAAGCCAATAATAATTATACCTGATAGAGATCTGGAGTAACTAATTACCTGTATGTTACACCTCCCATCACTCAGCTTCTGGAAATATTTTGTTGAAAACTCCTTGAAATTGAGGCAAAAAGGTCAGGTGGAAAGGAGGTGTCCAGACTGGATGGGAGAGCTGGCAGAGGGAACAGGTTGCCCGAGGGGCATCGGTTTGCAGCATGGTTCAGGTGCCCCGGTTTCTGATGAAGTGGGATCATTTATAGCAGCGCTGAGGTGACAGTATGAATCTGGTTAAAATGTAATGGCAGTCTTGTTGAGAGTGTGCCTCCTTGGCAAACAGTACAGCCTTAGCAAAAAGCTGTTCCTTACTGTGGACTTGGATAAAAACGTTCCTGTCGGGGGGAAGGAAAAGCAGCACGTTCAACAGTTGGCTAAGTGCCGATTTTAGAAGCCATTTTTCTGGTGACAGTAGGTGTTTTGGGTGGTGTTTGTGTGCTGTCCCAGAACTCTGTTGCCGTATTTTCTGTAGCTGTTAGCAGATGTTTGAGATGGATGTGGCTGAGAGGGAAGGTGGTGAGGGTGAAATAGAGAAGAATAAACTTGGGATGAAATGGCTGCACTGAGGGGTTAGAATTTTGTCTGAGCGTGGCAGAATCTGGGAGGCACGTCCGACACGTCGGGCACTGGGAGAGGACAAAGTTGCAGTTATCCTCAAGGCACATCCTCAGCCGGTGTGAACTATCGCAAAGCAAATTATGTTAGTAGGGATTTGATGATGTTTCTCTAACTAGTGGATAATCTGTCCTTCTGTCTGTCGTTCCCTGGAGACGCTGCTGTGGTGTCTGTTGCATTTGAGCCTTTTTTTATTGAAGGAGTTCTTCGTGTTTCGAAACTGGTGAATGAGCTCCAGCTGAGCCTGTCCTCTTCCTGCAGCAGTCATTCTAACTTCACTTTTACCCTTTCCAGAGAAATGTAACTTTTCTTCCTGTTGTTTTTCCATTGGTCCATCAGCATCCTTTGAGGTGACACTTGTGCTAACTTAGTCCAGGACTTCCCCTCAAGTTCCATAAAAAGAGATGACAGCCACCCCTTGGATCTTTTTTGGAGAAGGGCAATAAAGAACAAAACCCCTATTTGGCAAATTCAGAACAAAAGAAGCATTTTAGATGTCACGAAACCATCAGATCCCATGTGTAAATGAGGCGCTGTGTTTTATGACCTATGCTGTCATATATATTTGGGTTTATTTCTCAAATTTTTATGTCCCGGGTAATTTGAGGCAGTTTCATTACAGTAATTAAGGCACCATAGCTTAGCACAAGCCAAAGACTCAGTTGCAGAAGTTCATCTAGATGACCTTACTTTTATTATTGTTTTTTGATTGGAAATGGCTAATTTTGCATTCTACCCAATGTCATTTATTAAGTTATTGTTAAGAAATTATGAAAGTCTCATTTTGGTGTGTTCTTCTAACTGGTGTTAAATGCACGAGTTAATCGGAGCAGAGCAAAGTATCACACCAGAGTAATTCTCAACAGTTGGTTCGGAACAAACCCATCCTTAATGGTAAGTGGTGTTTGAAGATGACCTGTGATTACAAGCCACAGTTTTACTGTCATTTAAGCTAGAGGGGACATGTGTCACTGCCTTGCTCAATTGATGAGACTGGATGGATGATTGAATGATGAGACTGCAAAGCCAGGTCTTTAGCTTGTCAGCTCATGCCTAATTCACAGTGACAGTGTGCACGCAAGGCAAGTGTCTGTCTTCTGTCATATGTAAACTTCTCCTTACAGCCTTCTCCCCGTGTCAGTGCTGTAGATGCTCCAAAACAGACTGGAGAAGAAAAAAATGTCCCTGGACAGAAAGGAGTGGGCAGTTTTTCTATATGTCACTTGCTGGTTTTTTCCCTGTTTCCCTCTTTTACTGCTTCCACATAGAAATGATATATTAAGGAAGTGTTCTCGGCTCACAGCTGTCTGGGAAAACAATCTGTGTTTGTATAAACTACCTTTTCACTGCCTGCCTTTGCAGTTTCCAAAGCTTCTTAAACTGTTCTCTTTCCTTTTCCTTGGCATTTCCATGTATTTCTTCTGTTCCTGTCCCTTCTCCCTCACTTGGCTCTCCATTGCACAGATGTTTTCATTGCTGAGAATTGTGTTGGTACCAGTAGAAGTAACACAATCGGTCCAAACTGCGGTGTGGAACTGACTAAACTGCAGGTAGTTCCATGCACTATAGCTGCTGAAATCTTTGTAGTAATTAACATTTTAAGATGTTTCCCTGTGTTATTGTGATGATTTTTATCTCTGCTGCTTAGCAGGAGCCTAAGGATGGGAAAAGGGAAAGCAGTTGTCTGGACCTGTTCATTAAATGAGCATCAAAAAAATGCAGGTTGTTCCCTGAACATCAGAAGAGGCAACCCTGAAGGTGCTGTGACAAGAGGAGATGGTTTTATAGTGCTACTAATAGGTTAAAACAATTTACACGGAACTGCGATCTTCTGGAAGTATCATTTTAAGATCAATGGTCTAGATTTTTTTAAGGTGATGAAAAAAATTCAGTTACCAATGACTCACTTTTTCCTTCCATGTTTAGCTCTAAATGATGCAGCGCTCTTTAACATGAAGCTACTTAAGGGAAGATACTCAATATACATAAAACTACTTTTGTTCCACCCATGCGATTTGCTTCAGTGGATTCCTAGTTACTGTCACAGCCTCATTGTCCCAGGTGACCCCGTTGGTTCACCTGCTGTCCCTCAGCCAAATGGTCTTACCTTTCTCTGGGCACTCAGTGGCAATTTTCCTGTGATAGGGTCTGCTGTGGGGTCTTCCAATGCCGTCAGACAAGTCAGAAATGAATACGTGAAAACAGTGCACGTCGTGTGACACGAGCTGGTTCTGAGTCCTGGCAAGTTGAACAGACCCAGCTTCTGCAGGTGCTGTGGTGTTGTCCGAGAGGAACGATCCGTGCGATGCGAAGCGCCCTGCTCGGCCAGCTGAGGACTCGCACCCTAAACCAGTTTTGGTTTTAGTTCATCAGGCTGGTCCCGCAGGCTTCTTTTGCAAGATGGGTTAGACAAATCCTGTATAATATTGATTCTTTAGATTACTTAGGTTTTTCTCTAGCTGGGTGAGTAAATTATGCAGAGGATTTGGGAGGTGACATAAGCTGCAGAATTTACAAATACGGTGAACTGTTGTGACATAGGTGACCAAGTTGTTACAGCGTGTGGTAGTCTGCACATGTGAAGCTGCCTTGATGCAGCTACAAATGAGAAGATTAAGCTTGTAATTGATAAATTTCTTTTGTTTTACCTTTACTTTTTAGTAGACTCTGTATTTTTTTTTCTTCTCTGTCTCAAAGAAGGCTCTAGCTCTGGACTCAACTTGAAAGACATACTCCTTTTTTCTTTGAAGGATGGAAGTAGCAATATGTGACACATCCTTCACTCTCTGCTAGGTCATATGTTACATTTTATAGGCACGTTTGGCCTATAGAATCTATTATGCCAGAGGCGCTGCCACCATCACTGAGGGGCTTGGCCTCGGCCAGCCATGGGTCAGTCTTGGAGCTGGCTGCATTGGCTCCATCAGACGTGGGGGAAGCTTCTGCCAGCTTCTTACAGAAACCACCTCGACAGACCCCCTGCTACCAAGACCTTGCCACGCAAACCCAGTATAGACTGTTAAAAATTCAGGCTCTGTTGCTATCGAGTAACTTAAACCCAACACTGGGAACAGGATCCTAAACTGGATGGAGAAGAGATTCGGTATATGTCTAAGTCAGGATATCTTAATTTACATTCTGTGTGCTTACTTTAACAGGGATTAAATAATTGGCTGTTTGAGGTGAGTTGATGCCTTTGTTTTCTGTGCCTGTGTCAGTCGTAAGACAGCAGTGGAGTTACTTGTGTTATCACTGTTCTAAGTCAGCATAATATGGACAGTGGACTTGAGAGATTTAGGAAGGTTGATAATTTTACGTAATCCATCTAGTTTATTGGTGTATTTGCAAGGCAGAAGTATTTTCCACAATCTGCATTTCCACCAGTGTGCATTCTGCACCAAAGAAAGGAATCTCAAAAACTCAGGATCCTTAACATACATACCATCCAGGAGTGGACTTTAATTTCCATGAGATTCAGGTTTATAAACCACAGTGCACTTCTGCAGGCATTTATCAGCATTTCTGAAACAACTGGCTACAGAAATTTCCATTCTGTTAATAAAACCCATGCTTCCTACCTAGCATAGCAACAGTTAGCACTTAAAAAACCCCAGCGTGTTTCTTCCTCTGAGCTTGTCTACCTCATTTGATTCCTAGAAATTAATATCCAGTGCCTTGGTACCTTGTTAGAAGTAACAGGCAGGACTTCATGATCATAGGCAATTACAGTAAAAACTTGACAGGCGAATACATTTTTTCCCCTGCTCTGCTGACTGGAGATTTCTTTTGCCCGTTGGGTTCAGATGGAGAGCTGCGGCTGTGGTCAGGAGAGGACAGTACAAGGATTTGCTCCCTGTTTTACAGCATTGACAAGACTTTGGTGAGAAATGGTTGAGTCAGCACGAGTTGCTTGTATCCTGCAGGTCTCTAGTGCAGCCTGCTCTTGTCCATCAGTCTGTCCCACCCTTATTCCATCCTACTTCCTTGTAGGATTCATTTTCTGGATTAAGGAACAAGTGCTCTGTCTTTTAATCACTTAAGTCCCTTTTCTGTTCTTGTTTCATGGGTGGGATTAGCACTATTTTCTGCAGATGCAGTGAAACGTCCTGTTGCAACCTCCCCCTGTCAGTCACTTGACAGCTCACTTTTTCCTTTCAAAACTGTGACTCTTGATGTTCCCTTTCAGAAACCTTCCGTGGTTGCTGTAATCACAGGCTCTCCGTGTTCTTGTTAGCTCAAGTGTATCACGATTCTCAACTGTGTCTACATATTTGATCTACAGAAATGGTTTTTCTGAAGCTCAGGGGGCTCCAAAGGCTTGTGAAGTGGCTTTCCAAACAAAGTCAGCAACAAATGCTGACTGGCCAATCCCAGTAGATAAGGTAGTTGGTCCATCTGCAGTTTGAGGTCCCACACAAGCTCTTAACCAACAATCCCTGTCTCCAGATACTGGAAGCAGCTTTCCTGCTTGGCCTCACAGCTGAACCTGCTGAGGAACGTGAGCTCTGGTAGCGAGGTTGTGCGTTGGGAGTACTGCTTGTGGCGCAGATTTGCCAAGATACACAACTTTTTATAACATTTATATGAAGATTTTAATTAGTAAATGACTTCAGTTGAAAACATTTTTAGCTTGGATGGATGTGTTGCAGGTGAAAGCTCTGGTGATTGAAATGCGCTGCCAGTTTGCTCTGCAAATCTATCACTCGAATTCCAGATTCTAAAATGTGTCTCAGTGGTGAGCCAAGAAGGAATGTTCTTTTTGGTTGCCTGGAACACCCTCTCCTGTTCTTCTGCACCTGGAGTCTTCTCAGCATCTGCTTCCTCGTTGCTGTTTGCATTTTAGCCTTATTGTTTGAGGAGGGTTACTTTTTTCTCAGGTCATGCTCAAAGGCTCTGTGGCATGCCCTCTTCTGCTTCTCCATAGCTTCCTACATGCTGTCCAGACACTTGTCATTCCTCTGCTGGGGTTTTCTGGTAGCAGATCCCACGTGTCACAGCTGCTGCCATTTTCCCTATATACTGCAAGAAAAAACTGGAAGATAACCGTTTTCAGGACTACCTGTGGAGCTTCTATTTTAGTTTCTTACATATGATGAATGAAGTTTCAATTCGGGATCAGAGGTGGGGGCCTCTTCTGCTTGAGGTGAAAGGAAAGAGTTGTCCACAAACAGAAGAGTCTGTCCTGTGTGGGCTGGCCTCTGGGAGCAGCTGTAACGCCCAGGTGACCTCCCCTGTGTCTGTGGTGATGTTGTGGATCTGGGTGTCCTTGTGTTCTGCTTCAGGTGATGGAGCTGGTCACCGGTGGTGGTGATGTACCGGCCAGTCACACAAACACATCTGGCACCTGTCTTCTGGAAGAGCTGGTGTAGGTGCGTGGCTGAGGGCTTGCCCTGGTCATACTGCATCTGCATTGTGCTCTGGTACGTGGAACGATCAATGCAGCTGCTCTTTTGGCGTGTGTGGAGCACAGGGCAGACAGTTCTGCTGCCCAGGGAGGCAGATGTGCGAGTTCTGGGTTACGTGGAAGTGTCCAGTTCTGGATTCCTCAGCACAAGACAGATGTGAACCTGTTGGAGTGGGTTTAGAGGACGACACATAAAAATGATCTGAGGTCTGGAACCCCTCTGCTGGAAGGCAAGGCTGAAAGAGTTGGAGTTGTTCAGTCTGGAGAAAAGAAGGCTCTGGGGAGACCTTATTGTGGCCTTTCAGTGCTTAAAGGGGGCCTACAGATGGGGACAGATTTTTTTTTAGCAGGGCCAGTTGCACCAGGAGAAGGGTTGATGGTTTTAAACTGAAAGAGGGGAGATTTAGAGTGGAGAGAAAGAAGATATATTTTACACTGAAGGTGGCAAGACCCTGGCCCAGGTTGACCAGAGGTGGTCGCTGCCCCATCCCTGGCACCATTGCAGGGGAGGTGGCCGGGGCTCTGAGCACCCTGCTCTGGTTGAAGATGTCCCTGCTCCCTGCAGGGGGATTGGACCAGGTGACCTTCAAAGGTCCCTTCCAACCCAAACCATTCCATGATTTTACGATCGGTCCTAGCGAGGAGATGAGAGCGCAGAGCTCTTGGAGCCCTGAGTGTAGCTCACAGTTCGTCTGAACGAGAAATTTACTTTGTGGAGGAAGGTTTCTCTTCCACAGTTTGAGCTTTTCCGTAGCATATGGGTAGGTAGGAAGAGTTTGCCAAATGTGTGATAGTTACATAAAACACGCAACATCTGACAGATAGGAAAAGCGTTATGATAAATGATTTCTTTGCCCTCCCTCTCCAAAAAAGCTAAACAAAATGATAATACAAAGTCCATCAGATTTTCTTTCCTGTTTACGAGATCCTTTATGTTAGTGTGGGAGCTTCAGCCATGAGTGTGGGCCAGCAGCGGCTGCATCTACTGGAGAGCTCTCTGCTAGGCAAGTGCTGTGCTATTGGGAATTACAGGGGTTCTTTTTGTTTTGCCATTTATACTTGTGCATATGTGGAAGATTATTTCCCACATCTCAGCTCCATCTCCAGTTCTGCATCTGCTGTAACCCCCAGATATTAGTGACTGCTTGAAGTTCTTAGTTTTTGGGTTTTTTTTTTTGTCTCCTTTCTCCCTTTTCTGTCTTTCCCATTTTTTAAAGCTGTACTAGTTTTCCAGAGGATGAAATGAAGTTAAAAAGAGAAGTAAGAGTTGTATTTAGGAGTTGGGGATTATTTTGCTTTGCTGGAAATATTTATCCAAGTTGTTGGTTTGGAAATATTTTCATGAGAACTGCTTGAGCTA
Organism: Chloroceryle amazona; assembly: GCA_027560015.1. Classification (NCBI taxonomy): domain Eukaryota; kingdom Metazoa; phylum Chordata; class Aves; order Coraciiformes; family Cerylidae; genus Chloroceryle; species Chloroceryle amazona. The sequence continues at coordinate 13,127 of JANHFX010010948.1, read as the reverse complement.
ATAGTTGCTGAGACAAAATTCCATAAAAATAACTGTGAACTCCAGTTTATAACAAAGTCTTTGTTGGCAGCCTTTGGTTTAAAAACTTTCCGTAGCTTCAAGAAAGGAGGAATGGATCAAAGTGATCTGCACTTATTTATTTATTTATTTATATTGCAATTAAAAAAAAAAAAGAAGTTTACATTTGGATTTGAACCCCACCATGACTAGTTCGTTTCCATTCAATTTTTACTCTGCATCCTTTCTAAGAATGACACAGGAACAGAGAGGATGGGAAGAATCACTTTTTTTTTTTCTTTCTGTTTAAAATTGGTTCCGCAGGATGGAAATTTGGCAACAGACGTGGAAACTAAGCAAATGTGTTTACAGAGCTCCTGCCTCTCGATAGAATGAAACCAAACAAAAAACCTCGAATAAAGAGAGATTTTAATGATGAAGCCACACTTTGTTGAAATTTTTCTTTGTGCTACTTTCTTGGTCTTTTTAGCTTGTTGATGCAGTAGTTATTGGGTGTGAGATGTAATGTAAATGGAGGGTGCCAGCACTCATCTTGTGTCCTGGGCTCTTCAGAGCTTCTGGCCACCGTTCACAGGAACAAGCCAGATACAAAGAGTCTGGAAGGGGGGAAACCAAAGAAGCTGAGGGTATTAGAGGCATTGCTCTAGGATAAATGTTGGGGCAGAGCTTTTAGGAGAGGTGTCATTGCAGGTTTCAGGCATAACTGTAAGGATTGGGCTGCGGCTATTAATGCAGAATCCAGGGGAGTAAGTGGAACCAGTTTCCTATCTCTAACTCCTACAAATCATTGTCGGATCTCCTCAGATTTTAGGGGGGTGCACCCGTACCCTCCATGGTGTGCTAGCAGGAAAAGGCTAGGGTATGGAGGCTGGAAGGACACAGTTCCCTGCCCCATTAACTTAATGGTCAGCAAAAATGAGCCTGTGGAGGAATGGAAATGAGCCTGTTAATTTGGTGAAGAACGGTTGAAATTTGCCTGAGATCAAGGAGAAAAGCTGGGAGAAGCTATAAGTTGCCAACTGAGAATTTTCTGGTGCTGTGCAGTTGCCGGCAGTCCCACACATCTGGCAAACAGCAGGAAAATATTCTGAATTTTTAAAATATTTGCGTACATTTTGTTCCTCAGATTAAAAAATGTTAGAAAAATGAATAAAGTCTTGTCTTCCCTGAAAAGTTACTAGAGGAGAAATCGTTCTTGTGCCTGTGCCACTTCTTAGTCAAATATGAAGCCATATATAGAACCTTAAATTCCCTGTTTTCCTTTCTTTTATGGAGGGAAATGCCACTTTTCAAAGTTAGTGAAGCCCTCTGAGGTGGTGAACATGGAAGAGAGTAACAAAGATCTGGCATTCAGAGGTCACTGACCATGTTCTTTACCAGAAGGAAGCCAGGCAACTGTGCGTGAAGGAGGGTTATGTCATGGACTAATATGCGAGTCAAAGATAGGAAGAATGAGGTAGGAATGTCAAGGGTTAGGGCTGGGCCGACCACTAGACCAGTGTCAGCTGCTCTCTATTAACCCCTCTCCCTTCTGAAAGGGGAAGAGAAAGGGAGTAAGGGAGAGAGACTTAGTGATTGGAAAACTAAACCAGTTTTAATGAAACAGTAACAGTAAAATGGAATGTGTACAATTATATACAAACCCAGTAGTGAACCCAATCCCCCAATAACAGTTGTGTGACTGGCTCTGCTAATGCTGCAGAGTAAGCACTGGGGAAGTCCCAGCCTGGATTCAGTGGCAGACAGGGACTGGATTCAGGAACACATGGGTGGGGATCAAAGGCAGAATGGACAGAGTCCTCCTTGGACACCGGCCATTGGCAGGGGGGTTGGACTCGATGATCTTCAGATGTCCGTTCCAACCCCTGACATTCTGTGATTCTGTGGAGAGAAGGCTTGACCCTCATGATCCCTCAGCTTCATGCTGAATATGATGTATATGGGATAGAATCCTTCGTTGGTCAGTTCAGGGCCACGTGTCCTGGCTGTTCCTCGCCACAGGTGCCACCTCTTACTGCACCCCAACATAGGGCACAAGATTGAGCAGCGACCTTGGTCTGCAGAGAAGCAAGTCTAAGCAAGGGCCTTTCTGGCAGGGACTCTGACCACGGAGCGTTGTCCCTGCTGGAGGCAGAGACCAGCTGAGAAAATGTGCCCTGAACTTCAGAGAGTGCAAGGGCTGAGGAGGGGCTGAGCTGGGAAGGGAAAGCACTGAACAGAGAACTGCTTCTGTTCTAACTCAGACCAGGAAAAGAAGTAGGTGGTCTCTTCTGACAGTCATCAGTATTGTTGGACATACAGAAGGAGCACAGGAAAAGGGTCTTGTTGATGAAGTGAGTTTGCTGATGATTCTGACTTGGTCATGTTAGTAAGGTTGACGTGAACCATGAAGAATTGGAGGAGAGCCCAACATGGCTGCTGTGTGACTGAGTAGTAGAAGAACAGGTAAAATTCAGTGCAGATCAGTGGAAAGTGATTAACATGGAGAAAAATAACAGTAATTCCACTGAAAAATGATGAGCTTTGAGCTGACTGTTCCCATGAATGAGTCAGTTACCAGGTTATGATAACCAGCAATGTAAAACAGGAACTTGCTGCGCTGCACTGATCAGAAAAACAAATCAAATGCTAGGAAATATTAATAGATGAATAGAGAATAAAAACTGATGGCATCCTGTAGTTCAGGTGCTTTCAGCTCAGACACAGTACAGCAGGATGGGGAAAAAAAATGAGAAGGTAGCAGTCGTGTGAGCTATGGAAAGGCTTATGTACAAAACCCCCTCTTTATCCTGGAAAGAAGAGACACTGGAAGATATTCTTGAGGTTTGCAATACTGTGAGGCATGAGGAGAGGGTGCACAGGTTCCATTTTTCACAGTCTCTTCCAACACGAGTCGTAAGAGGTATGGAGTAAACTAAAAAGTAAACAGAAGAGGTGGGTCTTCCTAAAGCACCGTGCCAAAGAATATTGTGCTTGCTGAAAGTTTACATGGGTCCACTTACTGACACTCAACAAAAAATCTTTTTTTTTTTTTTGTTCTGTAATTGTAGGTGTGATGTCATGGGAGAGGTGCTCTTTGAAACGTCAGTCTTTTCTGTGGCCTTTTGCAGTTTTCTGTAGCCTTGTATTTCCCATAGCAGGTGACTATCACAGGCCTGTAAGGAAAAGTGAGATGAACTCATTTAGCTGAATTAAGTGGCCTCTCTATAGGTATAAAATTATTAGAATCCTTTTCTAAGGTGTGAGGAAGCCTTTTGGGGTTTTTCTTAAGTCTCCCAGCTTCCTCCACAACTTAAAGGATACCTTTACTTGGATTTTAAAAAGCAGGTTTGGATTTAGCTTCTGGTAGATGTCTCCACCGTTCCCTTTGTCCCTATGAAATAACTCTCTTGGCGCATTGGAGAACTTCAGTTGCTCACGGAGGAGAAATACTCTTAAGCTCCAGTGGTGTGGGTTTGTTGGCAGCCTCACTAAGGCATTACTCCTCTTCAGGCACACGCATTGTCGTGGAAGAAGGTGAACTCGTGCTTTAGCCTTCAGATGTGGCGGGTTCCTTCTCTGTGCATTGCCAGCTTCTTCTGAAGAGGTCCTTCTTTAACCGCTGTCACTGAAATACCAGCCCCAGGTTTAGTGCTAAAAAGCAGTTGTTCATGGAAAGAAATCTGGGAGCTGCATCTCCCTGCAGCTCAGTTTCCAAGGTCGGTCTTCTCAGCCACTTGCCTGCATTTTGTGCGTGTCCTGTGTGGTTGTTGCCTCCTCCCTCCACCCCCAGTGTCTGCACTGCATTCTGAACCTTTGCTCGAAGTGTTAACCACCATCCTTGGCAGCCTCATCTGAGACCCGTGGGCTGGCCTCTCTTGCTTGGGCTGTTGCATCCTTGCTTCTTGTGCTATATCTGGCCTGGGGATTTCCGCTTCCCGGAGCAGCTGCAAACCTCTGGTGTGCACCAGCCAGCCTCCATTGCTCACTGAACCCCGTCGAGGGATGCGGTGTCGTACCTCGTGACTCTCCTCACAGCACGAGGAGACCTTCGTGCGTTTCTGTTCTGATGGGCACTTTCTCTTATAGGAAATTTCTCTCTCTTACAGTGTTACTTGTCTGTGAAAAGGGTTATGCAGTATCTGGTGTGGTACCCGTGTGTGATGGACTTGGGTGTCTTGTGTTTTGTTCCTGAAATGAGAGATGACTCTTGAGATGGTCCTGAAGGCAGAAAGCACGAATACCAAAGTTCAGTGGGAGCCCAGGTTTCCTGATGGTAACTTGTTGTGCTAACAGCAGATTCATTTGTTTCCTAATTAATCAGAAAGAGTGTTCTTTTTATTTCAGCCATCTGGTGGAGAGCATGTTGTTTAGCTTCTTGCTACTGCAAATTGGAGCTATACAGGAAAAAGGATGTTTCAACTTCTGTTTTTGGCTTGTTTTTCTAGGTTGAGTCAGTACGGAGCACATTTAAAACATACAGGGATCAGTTACAAAGTTCATCTCTCAAGGACTGCAAAAATTTAACTTAAATTGCCTTTCCTGAGAAGACAAGATGATGGTATTGACGGTTTAATTGCTTATTCCTACTTGTTTTATTCCATGAAATCAATTGTCACAAGTGAAATTTCCTAGTGAACTGCAGAACTATTCTAGGATACTCAATTTATTGTTACCGCTTCGTAGGGAACGTTCAATGTCGCTTTTACATTTCTTCTTTGGATTAATGTCAAAACCATATTGCCTGTCACACAGTTTGTCGCTGAGCGTGCTATTAGCTTGCTAACGCCTCACAGAGATCTTAAAACATTGCATTTTTTGGTTCTTTCTCCAGAAGTCCCTTTCTTTGGAAGCTATATTGTTCTTGTGGAATCTTTTCCAAGGAGCAGCCTGTCCCTGTGCGATGTTTACTGTATTTTTGCCTTGCAGCCAGCAGATTTTAGTACAAACTTGCCTGGGGGTGGCCTTGTCCTATTTTCCTCTTAGATGGTTCTGGCATTTATAGAGCTTGGGAGATCGTGCTTCCGAATTTTCCAGTCTGAAGAGCTCAAGCCAAAACAGCAGGGGAGATAGCAAACCTGTACGGTGTTTGGCTTGCGGCAGCTGGGCCTGTTTTTCCTTTGACCTAAAGCAATGGCAGATTTTCCTGGCTTTTGTGTGGAGGAGGGGGAAGCGAGGAAGGATACCTGAGGAAAGCTGCTTGGAAAAAGCAAACCTTTTCTTTTATATTTTTACTCCCCCCGAGCCATCTTTTTACAGCCCTAAGAAAGGTGACTCAGTAAACTCCAAGCTACTCGTATGCTACGTGTAGAGATTTTCTTTGCTGGAGTTAGGTTAGGAATACTGATTATTGATGAGAAAATGGACTGTGATTTATTGATTTATTTTTCTCTTTTTTAATTTATTTTTTTTTAGCATTGCATCAACATTTTGAGCAACAAATACTTCTTCTATTGTAGCTCTTGCAGAAAGGACTTTATATGGGAGGACCGGCTCCCTGGCATTTTTCAGTGTCTTTCGACAGCTTCCCACCATCCTCTGTGTTCTCCCTTCCATCTCAGTCAGTGAAACTCACGCCAGTTAGGGCCCAGAGTCTCTGCTGATGAATGAATATGGGAAGATAGGAAATACCCTGCAGATGGGTGGCTCGGGGAACATCACAACTCTTTGAGTTTGGCCCGGTGCTTGGAGAGCCTTTGTTGTCTGTAAACACCACGGTCATTCCCTCTAAGGGAGGGTTCCTGTGGAAATAAATTTCACTCGTGCTGCCGTTTACGTGGCCTGGTCTTAGATTTATCAGTACGTGTTTCAGTTAAGTTTTGTATTTATCTAGCAGAAATACTGAGTTGTGCCACAGAGTGAATTTATTCCTAGGGGAATGGATTTGCATGTTCCTGTTAAAACAAGCTAAAAACCATAATTTCTTTAAAGATAGAAAGCATTCCTGCTTCTATCTCTACACTAGTGTGGGACAAACAGGTGACGCATCCCGAGCCTTCTCAGTTGAATGCAAAGGAAAAATAAGGGAAAGAAAATAAGGAAATTAAAAAAAGGAAAGAAAAATCTTCATCTTTATCCGTTTTTACACCCTTTATGTTGTTTATTTTGTAGATTTCCTTACATCTACGTGGGCAATCTTCATGCTGACTGTTGTAGGAGAAGCTATGGGCTCCTCTGTAGTTCTGGCAAGAGGTGATCGTGCAGAAGCCACGTAGCTCCTGCATCTGTGAGGAAGCCTTTGACCAGTTTCATAGCTCAAGTGCTCATCCAGAATTGAGAATTTTCTTAATTGGCAACTTTGATACATTTCCCTCCCTTCCTGTTGTCCTCATTTGCAGCCCTCTGAGTCAGTCAGTGATACACCACAATTGTGTTTCATCCTAAAGGGAAGATCATTTGGACCTGTAAAAGGATGGAAGAAGCAGGGGGTGTGTTGGAGCAGACACACGGGAGTCTAAACGTTTCCCATTGGGATAAGAAGGGTCAGCAGAGAGTTGGTGCTGTAGAACCAGCTTCTCCAGTCTCTCTTGGCCGAGCAGTGGAAATGCCTCAGGCTGTTGGAGTGGGCCAGGAAGGAGATGAACCTGAAAATACGCTGGCTTCAGAGTCATTCAGTGTGTTATGTGGGCAAGTGGGCCAGTTTTGCCTAGCAGAAAAACAAGTAATCCTTTCTGAGGGGATAATTCATCTCATTTTCCTTTAGAAAACCAGTGCTGAAAAGAGGTGATTATTTTGTCCAACATAATCTTTTTCTGCTTTCTGTTGCCTTTTGCTCTACAAATCCCAAGGGAGGGAGTGAATTCTCGTTTCACATCTTCCCCTTTTTTTCAGTGATTGCCCAAAGTCTGAAGGTAAAACAGAGACCCGTCAGACTTCTGCGAGTGTTCTCTCTTGGACTTCAGTACTGCTCCCCATCTCACTTTTGTCACCTAACGTAACAGTTCCTATAATTTCTCTTTTGATATTTAATACTATTGCCCTTAGGAATAGGTTTCCTTCCCATGTTAAACTTACTTAAGGAGGCTGTAATCACGACTTACTAATTTGTCTCTTCTTTTAGTGTTCTCAAGAATGTCTTTCTTGACATTAAGTAGCAGATCTGGGAGATTCTCCGCTGGTGTTAATTGCTGCGCAACCAAGTGCCCTTGAAAGTCAGTTATGTAAATGAGCAGCCTTGAGCTGGCCATAAGAACAATGCTGGCATGAGGTTTAATTTAATAATTGAGGAACTGGAACGTAAAATGGTTCTTTAAATCTGAAATAGGATAGAGTCGTATTCGTTATTAGACAAATTCTGATCATGTCAGCTATGATCTATCAGCGGTTTAACATTTAGTTCCGGCGATCGCTTTGCATGCAGGTGAGCACTTCAGGTGGAGTTAGGATTAGGCAAAAGCCTTGCGTTCCATTGCCTTAGGCATTTTTAGTTGAGTGTTTTGAAAGCAATTACTAATTTATTGAGGTCTTAAAACACCAAGTAGAGCCTTTCTTGAAATACATTCTTTACGTCCTGTAATTTAAAATAGTCTCGTGCTCCTCTGCAAATTTCCTTGAATTTTTCCTGAAGATGCATCATACCTGAATCTCTCGGCTTATTAAAAAATATGTGAGTTCTGGATAATGGATGGCAGATTAAACAACAATTCTTTGGGTGATGTACCTGCCCTCCATCGTCCAGTCACCCAAAGGACTGTTTTGTCCGTTAGGCTAAAGGTTCTTTATCGTTAAATAGAATACGCGCAAAAATTGTTGGATGCAAAGTTATTTGCAAATACAGGCTTGGCAAACCTCCTCTGGAATTCGGAAAGGGTTTTCCAACTCGACTTAGTCATTTTTTCCCAAATGTCTTGGCATAACTGATCACTCAGGAGTGACATATGGTAGAAACATGCTCTAAGGGACAAGTCTCCCGGATGGCGCACAGCACCACACAAGATAGACAGATGGTGGCTTATTCAACCTTGGAAAAAGTTTAATCCTACATATTGGCACGGCGGCCCGGGTACTGAGAGAGAGGAGAGAGGCACACACATGCCTCCGAAAGCTGAGGCAAAGCTTTTGTGAGTGTGCTTGCTGTTGCCGAAAGAACTGGAAAGATCGTGCTGATATTACACAGCACGAGTATCTGCAAAATTACGTGTTCAACGTGCTATCCAGAAAAAGTGATGTTCCCTGGAAAAGTAGAAATTCCAGAGTTAGCAGAACACTGCTGAGAATAAAGTTTGCTGAAGTTTTCACAGCTGTTCCTAGTCTAAAATGTGTTGATTTGACAAAGCTGTTGAGTGCTTAACTTAACCACCGCTAGCTATTGATTAATTGGTCTGATAGGAGAAAGGCTATTTGATGTTTTTCATGCTTTTACTGATGTTTCAGGGCTTGCTGTGGGTTTTGTGAAGTGTATTCGCACTTCACAGCAACTGTAACCTTTCTCTTGGGTAAGTTCAAACAAAAAGCTACAAATTCCCTGATGTTCAATTTAAATTTATAGCAGAAAATGCAAACTAGACGTTTAGTTTTTTAAACAAGAAACTGAAGACCATCAGGCCTTTCACTTCAGTGTCTTTGTGTTTAAGACAATGGAGAGATGGAATATCTGACATGGAAAAATGAATCCTTGGTGTGGCTTCTTGAGGTACCTAGGGAAGAACAAAGTTTGCTTTGAATTCTTTCTTGAAACCCAGTAGTGATCGATTAATTTCCTGGAGCCAGTGCCGTGCTCTGTGAGGAGTTTGGAAATACTGACCCACTGAGAACATGAAGGATTGCCTGCCAAACTGTTTTTTCTCTACTTTTTTTTTTTTTTTTCCTTGCAGTTCACACTCAATATTCACAACTAGAAGGAAAAGGAAGAATCTCCTGACTCTCTGGACTTCAAGGATATCATTATGTTGTATCGGATGAGTTTCAGCTAGACAAGACTTGTTTCTGGAACCCTTCCAGAAAGGTAAGTGTAATTCAAACAAATTAATCTTTTGCCAGTAGAGGAAGTACTTTGGTCAAACTAATCTCATGCCAGTAACTTTTCAGCCATACCATACCGCAACATCACGAGATTTTGATTTGTTAGCCCTGGTATTTTCTGTGAAAAGATCTTGGCTTCCAGGAATTCTCTTCGTTGAGAGAGCTGGGGAAGGAAGGAGAGAAGTGGGATGCCCAGAGTAGCCAGCATATGGGTCATGATTTGCCTGGATGTGCAAGACCCAGTTAATGTGTCCATTCTGCCTAATGAGAAAAATTACTTGAAAATGAGATCTTAGGTGCTGAACTATGAAGTCAAATGGCTCGGTCAGCATTGGGTGACACATCCTTTTAAAATGCAGTGTGATGTGTGAGAGGCAGAGCGTGCCACAAGGAGAAAGACTAATTTAATAGCCTGTTGTTCAGGATGTGCGTCGAAGAGAAGTCAAATCCTTCCTTTCAGCTGAGAGTGCTCTTGTGTAATATAAAAATATTCTCACTTTGAGACTAGGAAAAAGAAACATTCACTTGTCCTGAGAATGTGAGTACCTTTCAGGTACTTATTTTCTTGTCACCCTTTTCATGCTTTTGTGAGACAAGTGGTGACCACACTGTAGCCAAACCTGAAAGCCTACAGCAGTTACTTCAGAGTAGTGCACTCTTTCCAAATGCTTTCTTTTCTTTTTATTTTTTTTATCTATTGTAACCAATAATTCTAGGACTCAGTCAATAAAAAATTCAATAATAAGATTTTGTGCCCAAGTGCACAGTTGGCAAAATATTACAATCATAACTTTACTCTGCCTAGACCCTACAAGAGTTTTTTACACGCTGCAGAGAAGTGAGTGTTTTGGTGGCCCCTCCTATGACAGAGTCCTGCCTTGCATGCCACGAAGCATGCCTGTGAGCCCTCCAAACATCATTTATTTGTGAGAAAGAGAACTGCAATCTGGTGAGATGATTAAAATTCTGCAGATCCACAGCTGACACCTTTTTGACCCAGATCTGAAGTTCAGACTCGGAAATACTTCAGTCCCTTGGAATTTTAAGTCATGCTTCATAGAATTGCTGGTTTTATAATTTATAGGCTAAGCGTGGTCGAATCACTGAACGTCAGTGTGTGTGAATCAGCCATCTGCTGTCAGGGCCGAGTCTCGTGTCTCCCTGGCCAGTGACAGTGGAGGTCACTAAACCATGATGGCTCTCTGTCAGATGGGAATGGGTCACAGTAATAACGTGGCTCTGTCCAAAAAAAGCCACTTTTCTTCAGCCTACTGGTAGGAATGGCATTTGGAGGACTGAAATAGAGAAGTTGCAGTAGAGGCTTTGAGAATGTGTGAAGGCAGAGATGTGAAAGGTCTGGATGTTTGAGAGGAATGGAGGCTGGCTTTTGTAGAGGGGTTCTTGAGTTAATTATGGAACCAGATGAGGAATGGAGAAACCCTACACGGGAGAGAAGCAGCCTCTTCAGGATTTGTAAAAGAAGCTGCATGAAGTAGGGATTTTTTTAGAGGGCTCTGATGCTTAGGTCACAGACCCAAGAATGATATAAAATGCAGGTAGTCTTTATTTTGTCTAGACTTGCATACCTCATGCACTTCTCAAGTGGAGAGCGATTGTGTATTCTGGAACTTGTACAAAGCTTGTCCGTGTTTTCTTCAGCCACGTCCTGGAAACCCAGTGTAGCTGCAAGGTTAGATCCTTGAGAAAGCTCTGAAATCTGGCCAGGATGTGGCTTAGTGCTAACAATGTGACTCTGTGCTATCTTAGAACTAGAGAACCGTTCAGATTGGCAGAGACCTTTAACATCATCTCTTCAATCCCTCCGGGGACGGGGACTCCACCACTGCCCTGGGCAGCCTGGGCCAACAACCCTTTTGGGGAAGACATTTTTCCTAAGGTCTGACCTAAACCTCCCCTGGTGCAACCTGAGGCCATTTCCTCCTGTCCTATTGCTTGTTACATGGCAGAAGAGCCTGAACCCACCTGGCTCCAACCTCCTGTCAGGGAGCTGTCAGAGCCAGAAGGTCTCTCCTGAGCCTCCTTTTCTCCAGGCTGAACAACCCCAGGTCCATCAGCTGCTCCTCCCCAGACTTGTGCTCCAGCCCCTTCCCCAGCTTTGTTGCCCTTCTCTGGCCATGCTCCAGCCCCTCAATATCCTTCTTGGAGTGAGTGGCCTAAAACCGAACCCAGTATCAGAGGTGCAGCTTCACCAGCACTGAGTACAGATCCCTGCCCTAGTCCTGCTGGCCGTACTAGTGCTGATAGAAGCCTGGATGCTGTTGTTGCTCTGATCAGTTCCTGTTTCTGTGGAGATGTGGTAATCAATACCGGCAAAAATCTAATGCAGAAACTAAGAAAAGTTAAGAAAACTAAGAAGACTGAAGGTCAGGTGATAACTGATCCAAACCAAAGGAGACCAGAGATGGTCAGAGAAGGACAGACCCAGCTGTATGTGCAGTGGTGGGAATTCTGCCCTACTAGTTCATGCAAATTGCTGCTGGGCTGTTGAGTGAGCCTCTGAGGTTAAGGTTGAACTGAAATTTTAAAAATCAGAACTAAGATGTCTTGCTGAACACCTCATGGAATACATTTAGTTTTATTTCATGGAATGGTCCGGGTTGGAAGGGACCCCTGGGGACCATCTCGTCCAACTCCCCTACCGGCTGATTCTGAAATGCTGTCCTGGGACGTGTAGCCAAAGAAGAGGAAAGAACAATTTACAAATCTTCATTTATTCAGAAACCCAGTGGTAGGAAAATGTGAAGTTGTAATTATCTTCAATACATTTTTCTTTCCTCTTGTTGGGAGATTTAGTTTTTTGAGGTATTAATTCTTAATTTAGTACTCCCTCCTCTCTCCCCCTAAAAAAAGCAGATCCCACTGGTTTAAAAATGACAGCCTGTGATGTAGCCACGTGTAGGCTGCAATGGGAACTGGAGGTGATGCACCTCTCTTAAAATCTTCAAACCTTCAGGTAGAGCTGAAAGCAGCTGCCATCACCTCCACTTTTCCTGCCCGTCCCCCTTTGTTCTCTCGCCCTCCCCCTTCGGCTTGTGCTCACTTGCTCTCCCTTTAGTAGAACACAGTTGAACAGCAGTGAAGTGTAAAATGTGCTTTTGCCAAGGTCAGTTTCTTGTGATTACTCGCCTGTGGCAACTTCTGCCAGTTGCAACAGACTGAGTCTCAGCAGTCCACAAAGTCACACTGGTGCTTATGCAGAGGACACCCAGTGTAGGTTAGAGTAACTGGAGTCTGGAGTAGCTTGCAACACTGCTGAATTTTAGCAGTTTTGTTTAACTCTTCCTGTCTAGCTTCTGCTCCCTTCAGCCGTTTGGAGTCTCTACTGTGAAGGGTCTAGGTTGTCCTGTTCTCTGGAGACCCTTGAAGAGGGTTTTGTGTAGATGAAATTCTTGTTGTTCGAGGTTGTTTCTTTTCTTATAGTGGATTTTGCTCAAATTTCAGGAATTACTCATAAATGAAGAGAAGAAAAAATTCTGGACACTTCTAAAGGTTATATATAATTTTTGTGATTGTCTTGTTTTTGGAGAAAGTAATTTCATAGAAATGACTTCCAACCCATAGGGACCTTAAAGACCATTGAGTTCCAACCCCCCTGCCATGGGCAGGGACACCTCCCACTAGAGCAGGTTGCTCAAAGCCCCATCCAACCTGGCCCTGAACACTTCCAGGGATGGAGCATCCACAGCTTCCCTGGGCAACCTGTTCCAGGGTCTCACCACCCTCACAGTGAAGAACTTCTTCCTCATTTCTAATCTGAATCTCCCCTCTTCCAGTTTGAAGCCATTACCCCTCACCCTGTCACTACAAGCCCTTGTAGTGATGTGAAATGCTGCTCTCCTGACACTGGCAGAAGAGAAATTGTATCTCTGCATATTAAGAAGTATTACAGAAAAGTTTAAGTAGTATTTTTTTAAAGCAAGAACTTAAAAGATAGAGACAGGTCTTTGTACTGCCTTGAAATATGTTGTGTGCCCTCCTGCCAGGGTGTTGCATCCTGGGCTGCATCAGAAGTGTGGGCAGCAGATGGAGAGAGGGGATTCTACAGCTCTACTCTGCTCTGCTCAGACCTCCCCTGGAATACTGCATCCAGCTCTGGAGCCCTCAGCACAGGAAGGACATGGACCTGATGGAGCGGGGCCAGAGGAGGC
>JANHFX010010947.1:3838-16534 GCA_027560015.1 Chloroceryle amazona | reverse complement strand
GAAGAGAAGAGAAGAGAAGAGAAGAGAAGAGAAGAGAAGAGAAGAGAAGAGAAGAGAAGAGAAGAGAAGAGAAAAATTCATAGCTGATTGTACCACGACCATTACAATTCTCTAAATTGTTGTAATATTCTTGCTTACCAGTTTTCTCTGTTTTATTTAATATCTACATTTTCAATACACTTTTAGTCTGAATACTATATATCACTTTTTAAAGTCTTGCTTATGTTTTTAACCTTTTCTAGGTCACTTTGCTTTATATCTTTTCTCAGTGGTGGTTGTAACACATTCCAATTTGGTGTCATCTGCAAATTTAATTAATGTGCTGCTTACCTCATCTTCTCAGTTCAACAGTCAAATACTATCTGCAGCCTCTCTCTCAGATTCACCCTGCACTTCTCCTCCTACAAATGTATATATTCCAGTCAGTCTGGATTTCTTTAGAGAAAACATACTCATGAACTGGGATAAGCCTACCAGTCCCTTTCCCTTCATGCAAGGATGATACCACTGCAGGTATGCATTATTAAAGATTTTCAAGACATCTGCTATTGAGAGATTCTTGTTCATGTTACCTAGACTATAACTGAGATGACAGTGAACATTTAGAGGACTATTTTTCCAAACCAGTTTTTAAAATTCCAGTATAGGAACTGGAATTCAATGCACCCTAGATTTTGATTAGTCAGGTGTTGGATTCTCATGCCCAAATCCCCAAACACTATTGGGTACTCCTTTGGGATACAATTCTGATACATTCAGGCTGCCTTTACAATCATTGGACAGAAGTAGCAATGTTAGGATATTATTCAGTTTTCTCATTGTAAATGGTTATTTTAAAAAGGCATGAAGAGTTTTTGAAACTGGGTACAATCATTTAGTCAGTTAGGACATTATATTATAGTGCAGTCTACACATCAGTTTTTTGAGAAGGCCAGGTAAAATGTTTCATATAAGAGAATTACAATTACTCTATATTACTAACAAGATAAAAGTTATATAGCATAATTTATGCAAATAAAAAGACAACAACATTTTCAATATGGAGTAACTTATTTCTCTCTAATTTTAAATCCATTACAACAAAAGAGTATAAACTGAATAAAGCATAAGCTTGACATAGGAAATGTTGAACTATATTTATTGTCTAGCTGACATCTTCATTAGTTTATTTAGTATAGTTAAAGAAAAGAGCACATGTTGTTTTCTAGGTGTTTTCCAGCCTGAGTCATGAACACATCCCTTGAAGGCTTCTGAATGGGCTACTGAAACCCAGAAGATTCCAGTAAGTTTGCATCCTCCACCTTCATTCTTAAAAAGCCAGACTCAGTGATCTGTTGAAACATGTAACTCCTTACTGGGAAGCATTTTCTAACTTCTTGTAATAGGGATTAGTATTAATAAAAGGGAATTAAATGGAGGATCCAACAAGATCATGGAAATTGTGACTGTCACACTTTGTACGTAACAAGAGGTGCAACATAGATCACAATAGCAGCTGAAATACTCATGAGGAAAAAGAGTAAAGAATGGGCTTTAACATAAATTAAAACATTAGAATAGAGACAACTAATTTCTATAGCTATCTGGGAAGCCAACACATTTTACACCCTGGCACATGCTTGTTCCTTACAGAAATATACTAATTATGCAGGAATAATAAATAAATAAATAAGTAAATTTGACACACATCATCAATAAGCTTTTATTCTGGAAGAAATGTTAAAACCTCTGTTAAGACTTTCATTTGGCCTCTGTAAAAGTAACTGCTGTTACTCTTATTTGAGAAAAGTTGCCACCCATTTCTATCACAATAGTTAGGTATTTTGTTATCTTTTTGTTAATTTCTTAGTCTTTTTAATAGCAGTGTAATAAAAATTTCACCTGTTCCATGTTTACATTCCTGTGGGAAGGCAAGTCATTTGCATTCAGCAAATATTGTGAATAATTTAGATAGAACATATTCTGATTTTCAGGAGTTTGTGTATTCCAGTGGAAGAACACACTTTTACCAAGCAATACGTCTGGGATTTTTGTCACAGAAATAACAGATTGTAGAATGTAGCTCTTTGTTACTGAAGAAAAAATGCTAAGTTTAAACTGCCTATATTGACAAAGAGTAACAATACATTAGAAATCAGACAAACTGTGGGCATCTGTGGGAAGAACGGCAACATAACACAGATGCCCTTAATGTCCTGTATCTAGGAAGAGTTGCAAGCTATCAATTAGAGAGAATGTGCATTGTATGCATTTGAAATAAAGTATTGAAATACAGTTTTAATGATAGAAAGCACAAAAACACTTAGCATGTTCACTCAAACACAAATATTTAATCCTCTGAATTCTTTAAATCTTTTCTCTCCTTTGGGAATGAAATAACTGCAGGGCTCAATTTGTACTGGTAGCTTAATGATTAAAGATAAAAAATTCTTTGCCAATGCATCTGATTTTTATATGCCTTGTTTTACTGCAAATCCTGTTTAAATAAACTCTGGTTTTAGTTGCTGGGAGTAATTGGATCAAATACTACACAATGGCAAATATTGTTAGCTGTGTTTTAGGGCTGATTATTGTAAGGGAATTGACAGTAAAGAAAAAAAAATAAAGAAAAATTTAAAAAGTAGGACTCCATTATGTGAAGGCATACAAGCAAAAAGAAACTTGCCATCTGATTGCAGCTTTCTATTATTTGAGAATATTCAACCTCTAAATGAACTTGAATATAATAAAAACAAAAGTGACTTTGTCACTTAGTTTGGCCATTTCTTTTAGAATTGCCCACCTAGCTTGATATACAAGTCCTTTAAAACATTTAATACTGCACTGAATGGACACTTAGGAATTATGAAAATGTTTTGCAGACTGGAAATTCTAAGATATGGTCTGTCTAGCCTATAGTAAGAATAAAAATATTTTTACCACAGTCATCTTCTGCAGTAAAATATTGATAAACATAGTTATTATGTACGACTTTCTGTACAACAAATTCTGTATTTTATTTATCCTATTAAAAAGTATAAAGTAACTTTAAAATAAGACTACCAACATTCTGTGTGGAATACTGAGCTGAAATACTGTAAGACCTACATGTTTCACTGACACAAAACAACCATATAAATCTTCTATATACAGCTGCAATTTAGTGAAATATGCACTTTTCTGTTTTCCATTACTATATACAATATAAATTCTTTCTGCTGGAAGACAGATTGTGACAAATTTGCAAACAGCATCTGTATTCATACTTTTGAAACACTAATTTATCCGGCAATAAAAACTTTGATTTCCCAAAAGGAGTGCCAGGCCTCAGAACTAATGCCTATTTTTGAGACTTAACTGAGTTTTCAGCGTTAGTCATTTTCTTATGAGTTACAGTACTCCTATAGAAAAATATACAACTTAACAGCAAGTACAGAGAGTTAAAAGGGTCACACAAAACATAAATCTGTATGCTTAGTTTATGTGTGTGTATAATTTATATAAACAAAGTTGTGACTAGGTACATTTTCCATTGCAGAAAAAGCTTCTGTTAACAGCAGTTCCCAAAACAAAACAGGGGATAACTGTAGAGTATTCCATATACATTCATCACTTAACTAGAAAACTATTTTTATATAATGGTGAGGAAATTTAATCAGAAAGCATACCTGTGGTACTCCTAAAATACATTTAAAGTCTACTTGTATTTGTTATCTATAAATTTTAATACTAAACATTTTATAAACCCATGAAAGCACATTTCACTATTATAAGCAGAAAAGTATTTAGAAAAGTATTTCAGATAAAGCCTTGCAAGGTACTTATGTCTATCAGTTCATGGAGGCATGTTAGGAATAACAGTTATTCTTTAAACCAGGTCAATTTCTCCAAGGAAAATTATCATCAGGCTTTCACTTGGAAACATTATAACAGAAATTACTGCTAAATAAAAACAAACAAACAAACAAACAAAACAAACACAAAAAAAAACCAAAACAAAACAAACCTCCACAAACAAAAAAAAATCCCAAAACCAAGCCACAGACACACACTCACAAACAATAAAAAAAACACGAAGAACCTTAACAAAGATTATGTTTCAATTGCAATAGCTACCCAATAGATGCAAATAAGGTGCATAACGCCAAAAAGCCACAGAGCCACCTTTGGTGAGTAGGTGTTGACTTTACCGAAATCAGTCAAATGTTTCCTTAAATCAACACTTTATATTTTTCCCCATTTTCAATTTTTTAGGTTAGGAATATTCTGACAGAATCAGTAACTCTTTTTTTTACTAAAATATATTGTGAACAGTATATGTGACAAGATAATCATACAGAAAGGTTTGTGATGGCCTTAGTAACTTCCACTATTCTTAAGAAAGCAAAGAGTTGGATAAAGGATTATATTTTAGGACAATAGTTGCAGAAGGCATAGAACTATGACCTGTTATGGAGAAGGTTTAAACATAGGTGCTGCTCAGAACTTTAGAAAATAAAAATGCAGGGACAAAGGTGTCAGCCAATATTACAGAAGGAAACAGTCTAAGAAAATGGTGAGAGATACAGAGGAATAGTTTTCCTCTACTTTGAATGGCAACTCAAATAAATTAAATACTTCCTTATCTCCAATCCTCTTCAGATTAGGGATTGATGGTTCTGGAACACAATAAAGCAAGTACATATGATGCCCTTAATTGAACATTCATCTTGTTGTCTACAAGATCAAATTTTGAATTTTGGATTTTCTTTCAAACTCTGCAATACGTTATAAACACAAGGAAATACTACAGGTATCAGAATAAGTGTTTATAAGACCTGATGGTATAGGTACTGTTGGAACTTTATTTTCTGTATCTCACAGTCCTCAAATCCATGATAACAAGGTTATTTCTTGTAGTAACTAAAAGAACTCTTACTGGTATCAAATATATAACATGGTTTCATGATGAGAATGAAATAATTATTATTACTGTAATTGTGTAATTGCTACCACTACACATATAAAAGTTTGAAAAACATATTTAACCAAACTCTATGGCTATGTACATCTACATGAATATTGATGTTCATGTATATACTTAAATATATTATGTACGTAGCAGACAATATGACATAATTTCTTCACACAGAAACCTATTTCTGTACCATGCTCTTTTTCAATAGGAGATATGGTAAATACGAGGTAGATACCTCCAAAAGCTTATTATCTACTATATCTATATCAAATGGCTGATGTGTGTCTGAAGTCAATAATGTGAGTGTGATACTTGATATCTTCATCAACTAAAAGTCCAGGAGAGGACCCTCATTCCTTCCACTGCTCCCTTTCAAAACATGTACTTGATGTTTGTTTGATTTTCTCTATAAAAATATAAGAACTGAAAGAGGAGTAATGAACAGACTTAATTCTAACATGGAGTCAAGACATGGAACTGGGTCACAAATTCAGACATGCTCAAGTATTCAAAGGTGTTCCCAGAAGCTGAAATTTAAACATAGGTTTAGACACTGAAATAACTTGACTATTCATATATTCATGCTGCTACTATAAATGTGGCCTATATGACTGTTTCTGAAATAGAAAAGAAACTTTAAAATATCAAAAGTAAGGCTAATGAATCCATTTTAAGCGTAATTCATGTAAAGAAAATGCTTGGGAAGTAAAGTGAGTTGTAAATTTTTTCAAATTGTGTTCTTTTATTCCTACCTCATGAATATTTTGGTTTTGCTTTTGTCTTGTCTTAGAAGCAGGAAAGGATGTCTTTCTTTTTTCTTTTCATTATTTCTTGTTATGCTGAATTTTTTAAATGCTTGACCTTTACCACCGAGACTATTCCAGTTTTGTATTTACATTTATGTATTTTTTAAACAGGTGTCACATCCTTATATGTCCTAAAGTAAGCACAAACTCATGTTTTGTTTGAAGAGAGTAAAAAAAAAGAAAAAAAAAATCCTTTTAACTACTATACCTCCAGGCTCTAGAAATCAGAGTTAACGAAGCTTTTACCCATTGTATAAATACATAGTACCTCACAAACTGAAAGGATGTCAATTAAGTTCTCATATGCCTCTAGTAACCATATTAAACTGAGAAAGGAAAAATGGTCTTTATAGAAAATGTCTTTTTTTTTTTACCCTTGACTACAGCATATCTTGATGGAACTATGTTTACACAAACGTATTCTATGAATATAAATGTGATCATCTCTGAATGCAGAGAAGTGTGGTAAAAGGGAGTGCAGAATAGCTTACTACACTGACGTTGCTTAATGGTCATACATGTGGCCCCTCTGTGATCTTTGTGATCTTTTTTGTCTCTGTTCCCATTGCATGATAGAGATGTATGAACATAGCAGCTCCTCAGCTATACAGCTAGCTCCTCAGTAAAATGGAAATGTGGCTGGCCATACTCAGATGAGTGGTAAAAAAATTGTAAGGCTCTGGACAGCGTTGGTCACTGAGAATCACAGCAGATGTGTGTAACAGGAATTACCTTTCCTAATCCCTCCAATATGAAAACAGATGCTTGCTTTTCAAGTTTGATTCAGGAGGAGTCATCGTATCTTTTCAATATCACTTAAAAGTTTTGTTATGATGTACATAAGGTTTCACTTGACTCATAAATTCTGGTCAATCATATTGTAAACAGTTTTAAAACTGAGATAACAGAAGTCTTTTTTAATGAAATACTTTATAAGATTTTGAAATTCAAACAGCTATCTCAGCTACTTGAATAGTGAAGATCTAAAACCTGTATCCATGCTGCTTTTTTAATTAAAATTTTACCCAAAGGAAAACAGTATTCAACAGTATGCCAGTTTCCTCTCTCCAGAAATTGTATAGTGAATTGTTTGCACATACCATAAGGTGCCCAAGTGTCTTGGGTTTTCATATGGTAGCTGACTGATTTTTTTTTCCTGCTGTTACGCTTTTGACCTGATTTAATTGATATTAGCAATAGCATTCATACTATACAGATTACCTAAACAGGTAGTAAAAATATAAATGTGAGGGGCAAAATTATCGTGTTCATTCACTTGCAGACAGTGTGTCATTGGTATAATGTCACTCAGGTAGAAAACTCACTGGATTCTAAAATAAATAAGTAATTTCTGGGAACTCTAAAACTTTGGTTTTTTTATGTGCTAAATTTAGTTCAAGATTGGCGATTGTTATCCAAACATAAAATGCAGTTATAAGTTTGAGAGGAAGATTGAAAAACTCTTTTTTTAAGTCTCCGTAAGACATAAAACTTTTGTCTTCTAATGTCCACAGAATCTTGATTTTAAGGTACATAAAGGAATTACCATGAATACTATGACAAAATGAGATTTTGTTTAAAAACAAGCTCATTGCACATATGACTATTAAAAAATTCTATTCATGCTAAAGGAATCAAAATCTGAAGCTGTTCCTGAAGATATTATGAAGGGCATGATCTTGGCCAAATCTGAGTCTGTCATTTTTATTTTACTGGTACACATTTCTTTCTTCACATATTTTTTAAATACTCTTGATATGTTTTTCTCTCTAGTCTGTTTTCCCAGCATAAATAATATAAAAGTTCTATTAAAGACACTTCTAGAATGATCACTGAGTTGGTAGGGAGAGGATGAATATGGGAACTGAAATAAAAATGCAATAAAATGAGAGAAAAAAATAAAGTAGATATGAACAATTAGCACATGAGGAAAGCAAGTGAGACATTAAAAAGAAAAAAATAGAAGAGAAAAGAAGAGAAGAGGATTAGAAAAACAATGAAGGCCATATCAGTTAATAGAATAAATATTAAAAATGATATTTTGTCATCTAAAGATGACATAGCTGTTAAAATAGCCAACTGCTCCTCGTGCCTTTCTTTTTGCTTAATATTTATCATGTTTTGGCTTCTTTTTCTTAGGCTCCTCCCACCAAAAGTTCCACCTTTTTCTGTCTATATTCATTCTTACATGAACATGCTTCCCTTTTTATTCTTCCTCTATATTTCTCTCATTTTCTACTAAGTTTACTCATGTAATATGCAATATAATTTTGGGGTTTTTTAATAATATAAACCAAAGTTCATTACCATTCCATTTCCTTCCATTACAATACAGAACAATCATATTCATCAACTGAGCAAATCTGAATCTTAAACCACTATTTTTCTTGTATTTTTTATCTTTTCATATAATTTTACATCTTGGGCACTTGACATTATTAAATTAGAATTACACAGAAATATAGGCATTACTGTATAAATCTTTTGAAAACCTAAGAAATCTTAACAACTTTATGTGATTTCCCCTCTAGAAATCTCATTTCTTAATCTGCCTCAAATGACTATGTTACTTATTCTCTAAATCTTTCCTTCCTTACACTTTAATGAATTATTTCTATAATCAGAATCTCTAAGCATTTGTATTACAAGCTATAGACTGTTGGAAAAAACATGGTCCTTAAGAATCACAGAAAGCCTTCATTGCTTATCAAAAGGCTGAAACTGGAGTTTTTGAACTTTTATTACAAAAGTCTTTAAATTCCAAGAAAAATCACAAATCCTTTTTTTTTTAAGGAAACAAAGAAACAAACTTTAAAATTACGGTTTATCAGAATTAACATTTAGAAAAATAAAAAAAACTCAAAAGATTAGGTTTTGCACCTCATAGGAATATTCATAATAAAAGTGTGATAAATGAATAAGATTCACCCTCAGCAGTGTAAGGATATATCAGCTACAGTTTTATTTAACTTCTTACATATAGGTACCCAGTGCAATTTAAGATAATTTGTCATAAGGAAGTCATGGGATGGGGCAGTGTGACATTAAGAGAGAAGGCATCTCTACTCTTCTTGATGAAGAGATAGAGGCCTAATTGTATGCCTTTGCTCACTGCAAATGACACTAGATAACCAGACAGCTGAACCAAGCCCCAGGCTCCTGAAACCCCCCAAGATTTAGAGAACAGGGGTCCATTTTTCTTGATTTCTCTTCCTTTCCACTTTAAGGGCCACCTAATTTATGGTGGCCAAAAATGTGTGGAAGATAAACATGGGACAAATTTCAGAAGAAATAAGAGTAAATGTGTAGTGCACTGCTAAAAGTCTGTAATGTTGTATTGGTAGTTGTGGGATGGGGGAAAGGAAATTTCTACTTCACCTCAAACTGTAATGGTAATTACTAATCAGACAGTAGAAGAAAAGTGATAGTAGTATACTTACCTTACTGTATATATACATACCCATATAAGTGTATCAGCATTAAGAAGTTACTCAACACTACCTGTAGAGCTGAAATAATACTGCTTCTGTGTGTGAAAAGGTAACCTGTGTTTATATATACCATAAACCTTTATTTACCTCTACCCCCTGGAACTGTCTTTTAAAGACATGTTCTGCTATTACTTTTAGTTGAAAATAAGCACCAGATAATAAAATACATGCATAAAAAAAGCATCTGTAGCTTTAAGGACACTCAGTTTCTCTGAAATTACAGGAACTGTCAAGGGTAAAATTTTTAAGACACCAAGTATGCAGACTCTGTTTCTACAGAGTCCCTTTACTTTTACTCCAGGACATCTTAAAATGTAGGCAGTATTTCTGAAGCATAGTTTCTTAGTTAATAGGGTGAATTTTGAACATGGTGTATGACTTTGGTCAGGCAAGTCTTGTCAACATCAATAGGAGTAAAACATCTTTGCACTGCTTTGAAATTTTACCTTTAACTAATATCAAAAGAGCTTTATTCTCCGGTGATCAGATACTGCAGAGCATGTATAAGATCAGATTAATTGAAATATTCCTTCTTAATCAAAGTTTTAATCATTTATTGCTTGCGCTAGAACTATTAGAAGAATTTCCATTAAGTACCTTTCCATGTATATTCTTTTCCTTTCCCATGATAAGAAGCATAATAAGCATTGAATAATGTTTTACTAAGTATTGTCTGGAAGAGCAGGATGTATATGTGAAAATATTGGTAAGTGTAATATACCTGAAAGAGCTATAGAGTTAAATTAAATATTGATATTAACATACCTTCTAAGAAACTATACAACTATTTTAGAGTGGGCAATTTTTAATAATTAGTTATCATGACATTTCAACAGAGAGGGCTTAGCTTCAGACACTAATGAAAAGTTTTTCTTGGAGGAAATTCTCACTGTCCACTATGAAAATTCATCTCTTTTAAGGCATTTTGGTTTGGGCACCTTGATCCAGTCACTCAAAACTGCCAGTTGCATATATAAACTAAAAACCTATTTGTAATGAGCAGTCAGTTTTGGTTTTACAATTGAGAGAAAGGAAATATTTTTTATGTACACATGACAAAATATTCTTTCACTGATATTTCAGTAACCAAGGTTAAACATCGATAAAGACATTCTTTGTAAGGGATTTATTACATTATGATAATTTTTGACATTTCTGAAAATTACATATTCTAAGATGGAGATATTAATTTCTTCATGTAATTCTGCAAAAATTTAGATAAATTTTCTGTGGAAAAATAATCAGAACAAAGAAGTTCTACTGCTCTGAAGAAACTTGAGATATAGTTTTCCAGCTGGACTGTAATAGAATGTGAGTCTCAGATGTCTGCTGTTTAACAACAGGCAGGATTCACAGCTAATGGTTGCTGACAAGAGGCAACCTGTTGCAGTCACATATAAGAATTCTCCCAAATTTACTTGAAGATAATTAAATTCTTTAATTTGACTTTGACGGGCTTCAATTGAAGGCTATACAGAAAAAAAAAAAAAAAGAGAAAAAATCCTCACTTATTTATGTTTCATTAATATTTTGCTTTGTGCATGTAGTCCATACATATGATATACAGTTTAAGAAACTTGTTACTTGAGTGAAAAAGCTTGGCAGAAAAAAAAAACAAATAACAAAAACCACCAACAAAAAAGAGGTAAAATAAACCAAGAACAATTATTAAGTCACTCAAACTATCAAAACTTATTTATCCTAACTGAAATACACTCAGGCAGAAATGATTCTGTCTTCCAGATACTAATGGCAATAAGAAGTCAAATATTCCGAGATGAAATGTTTATTATACTCTCAGAAAAAGCATTAGGCATTAACACGATCCCACTTAATTACAGAACTATGTATCACTTTCCCTTTGATGGATTTGGATTTAGATTACACCTTGAATACATTGTCCTATTTCTCCACATAATTTAACCATCTCTTAAAGTAGTGAAATTGAAATAAATCACTTAATTAAAATATCTGTAAATTTGGGACAGAACCTCCCAAGGAAAACTAGAACAGCTTTAATGAGAAAAATAATAATAATAACAAAAATAGAATATGTACAAGTGTATACAAAACCAGTATTGAACTCAACCCCCCTGAGGGTAATTATATCACCATCACCACCTGATGCTGTGGAGCAGGCACTGGGGGAGTCCCAGACTGGGCCCTGCAGCAGATGGGAGCTGTGTTCAGGAGCTGGATTCTGGTACCAGATTCAGGAACACACCAACTGGGACTGAAGGCAGAATGGGCAGAGTCCTCCTTGGATGTTCCAAGGAAGGAACAAAAAGAGGACCTGAGCCAAGCCAAGGAAACCAGGCAAAGAGGCCCAAGAGGGAAGAAGAGCCTGGGAGCCCCAAGAGAGAGCTATAGACCCTCCAGATCCCTCAGCTTCATACCAAATATGATGTATATGGGATGGAATACCTTGTTGGTCAGTTTGGGGTCACCTGCCCTGTCCACTCCTCCCTGCAGGTGAGACATTTCGCTTTCCTGTACCCCCATTGTGGTACAGAAGATACAGCAGTAGCCTTGGTCTGCATGACAATCCTTGGTAGTAACTCTGAACATGGACTGTCATCACTGCTAGCAGCAGACACTGTGAAAACAGGCTGCTAACTTCAGAAAGTGCAGATTGAAGAACTGAGCTGAAAAGTAAAATCACTGAACAAAACTAGTTCTGTTCTCACTGAAACCAGGACAATTCCTTATGTACTTTGTTTACTTTACATAGATATACTTGTATCAGCTGTGCCTGGCAAGGCACTGGCAGTTGGGATGTCCTATGTAAGGAGAGTCCAGAGCTGTCCCATGCTCTACTCCAACAGATCCACCACAGGACACAGATGAGCCCCTCAGACAAGGTGGTGTCACCTTGGGAAAAATAGGTATAAGAAAGGGCAAAAGATCACATGGCAGAGAAAGAAGTGAGGGGAAAAAGTGTGAGAACTAAAAACATTAATTTAATTTATTGCCAATTAAAATTCATTTGGATTGCTAGAGACAAAGACAACAAACTATGAGCATTTACATGACAAAAACATAATTTGGTGGATTTGCAGTAGTTAAATAACTGTTTGAAATAAACATTTTGGAAAAATAATTTTGAAAGTCTATACATTTATCATAGAATCATTAGTGTTGGAAAGGACCTCTATGATCATCAAGTCCAACCTTCATCCTAAAATCTATCTGTCCATTAGACCATAATCTCAAGTGCTACATCCACTCGTTTTTTAAACACCTCCAGGGGTGATGACTCCACTGCCTCCCTGGGCATCTTGTTCTAGTGCGTATCCACTCTCTCAGTGAAAAATTTCTTCCTAATATCTAATCTAAACCTCCCCTGATGCAGCTTGAGGCCATTTCCTCTCGTTTCATCATTAGTGATTGTCCTGGTTTGGGTGAAAACAGGACTAATTCTGTTCAGTGATTTTACTTTTCAGTTCAGTACTTCTAATTAACA
>JANHFX010010943.1:32484-73143 GCA_027560015.1 Chloroceryle amazona | reverse complement strand
ATATATTCTGAGAGCGAGAGGGAGAAGACAATGACTTGAAGTTTTAAATGATTCATAGCTTACTACAACTTGAAGCACGTAAGAAATTCTTGCATATTCTGTAGTATTGTACTCCAGTTTTTCAGAGTTAAACTGTGTGCCAAGGTTAATTGCATGAGGTTCAATAAAGCCAAGTGCCAGGTCCTGCACTTAGGTCATAACAACCCCATGATAAGCTACAGACCTGGGGATGTGTGGTTGGAAAGCTGCAAGTTGGAGAAGGACCTGTGGGTATTGATTGATAGTTGACTATCAATCAGCAGTGTGCGCAGGTGGCCAAGAAGGCCAATGGCATCTTGGCTTATATTAGAAACACTGTGGCCATCAGGAATAAGGAAGTGATCATCCCCCTGTAGTCGGTCCTGGTGAGGTCACACCTTGAATATTGCGTTCAGTTCTGGGCCCCTCACTATAAGAAGGACACAGAAGTACTGGAGCATCTCCAGAAAAGGACAACAAGGCTCATGAAGGGTCTAGAGCACAAGTCCTATGAGAAGTGGCTGAGGGAGCTGAGGTTGTTTAGTCTGGAGAAGACAAGGCTGAGGGGAGACCTTATCGCTCTCTACAACTACTGAAGGGAGGTTGGAGAGAGGACGGGGACAGCCTCTTCTCCCTGGTGACATGTGACAGGACCAGAGGGAATAGATGCAAGCTGTGCAAGGGGATGTTCAGGCTGGATATTAGGAAACATTTCTTTACTGAAAGGGTTATCAAACATTGGAATGGTCTGTCCAGGGCAGTGGTGGAGTTGCCACCCCAGGAGACATTTAAATGGCTTGTGGACCTGGTGCTTAGGGACATGGTTTAGTGGTGAGCTTGCAGTGTTGGGTCGAAGGATGGACTAGATAGATGATCTTGAAGGTCTCTTCCAACCAGAAACACTCTGAGAGACAGCTTTGGTTTAGTCTTCTCCAGTTGTGCACGGTTGAAGTTCTGTTACTGACATCAAATACAGTTTTGCAAAATGGGCAATTAAGTCATAATAATTTGTTACAGAAAAGAAATTGTTATGATATCAGAAGAAATACTTAACTGCATTAGTTACCTAGTCCATCACTGCTAATAACTTGGGAGAGAGTTAATTTGTAATAATGTAATTTATTCTTCACCTCTCTGCAAATAACCTACATATAGATCCTGCGATTCAAGAATACTGTTCAAAGGAAATAGGGAAGCTTAAAATGCAACTTGAAGAACAGCATGCTCATGAACTGGAACACCTTCGGGCCTATTTCCAACAGCAGCTGAAAAAAAGTGAAGAGAGGTACACGAGAGAGATTATCCATCTGCAGGATAAACTTCAGAGTTCTGGGGAGTCCTCTGACCACACAAGGTATTAATAGGTTCTTTAATGCTCATAACTTTGCATTGGTAAAATAAGAAGTGTTTCAGATAACCATTCATAAAAGGCTATGCATTTTACTTCAAAATTTGAGCAATTATTTATAAACACTTTTTTTTTTTCCTTTAAGTATTGAGTGTTACAAAGAGATGACACAAACGTTGCAAACTAAGTAGTGCAGTATTTATAATTTGTTATTTTTTTGTAGTTAATAGAGGTACGTTTGACAATTGGAATAATGTATGAATGTAATTTCATATACAGGAGCTTTTCAGCAAAACTTCCATCTCAACAGACTACTTCTAACCCTCAAACTCCAGATAATGTGCTTTACATCTAAAGACACTTCATGTAGCATAGCTGCATGAAATTGTTGATTTTCTAGAATGATATTCATCAGTAAAGTTTAACACATTCTGGCTTTCACTAAGTCATGGGCCATAGGACATACTCATCAGCCTCCTTCTGTCCCTGACCATTGTGGCCATACAAGTCTGAAAGGTGCAAATGTCTTGCAGGGTCCTGACAGTCATGGAGCCTACTTCTTTCTCCTGATTCTTCCATCATCTCCTTAGATGTGTTCAAGGAGTGGTGGGTCCTTTTGATTGTGCTTTTGTTCAGTGTTTTCCTGTTCTTTCATTTTTGACCCTTGTATTCCTTCCTTTTGTTTCATTTACTACAAATGCACTGAGTTACTCCACATTCTTCTTTTATGTAAATCTCCCTGCTGTGAGAGAGAACTGAGAGTTTGCCAGTAAGACCAGTGCCTAGCTGTAGAAGGGAAATGGGCAGACACAGTGACAAAAGGAGATACTACTAAGAAGGGGAGAAAATCTAGATGTTTCTAGAAAATGTTACATATTTGATAAACTTAACACAGCACTCTCTTAAAAAGCAAAAGGGCGCTGGTAGGATAATTCCTCAACAGTTGAAAGAAATTAAGGTAAAAGTATTTTTCTTTCACCATGACCCATCAGAACCGTAACAGCTGTTTTTCCCTTATTGTTTGATCAGCCTTTTCTCAGCCATCTGACAGTTTGCCTTCCATTCCTTAAAATATGTTTCTAGTCTTGGATGTGGCAAGTAAAATAACCATTTTTTTTTCTCCGATATGAATTAATACTTGTATATAGGTGTTTTGAGGTAAATAAGATGTCCAAGTTCTGCAAATGTTTATGCATCTGTAAGACTTAAGCCAGACTTATATTAGACTTAGGTAAGACTTATATTACTGTTTTCCACTACCTGCCTTGTAGGATCAGTACACATTTATTAGCCTGAGCTCAGTTTTAAGGGACTGTATGGCTTTGTAATAAATTACTTTTAGTCCTTTAAGAGAAACCCAACATAATATGAGCATTTTCAAAATGCATTTTGTGAAACTGTATACTGCTGTATGCGTGTTGCCAGAATGTTGTAAATTTTCATATATGGTTTCAAAGTTATTTTCACGTGGGTAGTTAGTATTCCGATTTCACCCAAAATACTCAAAACTCATTTTATATATCTTTAATGAGCATTTAGAGCAATTATCAGTATTTATAGGCTAACAAAGTAGAGATTTCCCATGAAGATTCACATTCTCTTAGCTTGCATACCTGAAGTTTACATTTTAAATGTTAAAATGAAAGTAGAGTTTTACAGAAGAAGTTTGTAGATCAGTACATAAATTGTTTTCTAATACCCTAGTATGGAGGTATGTCTCATTATGTCCCAAGCCTAAAGATGAGTGTCTTTTAATAGTGTAATTTGTACCTTTTTGAATGATCTGTTTGTTGTGGCATGTTTTAAACTAAGATACAAGTAGGAGTATGGCTGTGGCCAAGCCAAGTATATTTTAATCTGTTTATATGTCCTATTGTAACAACAGAAAAGGGGAAAAAAAAAAAAAAAGGATTAATCAAATTAAACATGAATGCTAAAAATAATGGCTTACTTTTTGTAGTTAAAAACATCACAAGTTTCATAAAATTACTATTCTGGACTCCACAGTTACCTAAATCAGCTCTTGGATTTGAGCAAAAGAAAAGCTTCATGTTCTCTGTAAACCCCTGGTGTTGTTAACATTGTAAATCTCCCAGACAGTAACCTCACTTTCTAACTTAATCTATTTTGTATCCCATCTTTTAGCAAGGTATTAATTTCTTTGTGGTAATAGATCATAAATACTAGAGAAGTTAATATTTTTTTTTTTTATACTTTGATGCTGTATCTTGCTCTTTCAGCAGTGTATTTGTGTTCAGTCTTTTTCCATATGTAGTGAAAGGGGAGATAGAGGTTTGGTGTTATTTTGGTTTTTACTGATTTATAGCACTCAATGAATAGAGCAGTTCATAGAGACTGGAAGATACAGTCTCTGAATATAATTCGGCATGCTGATATCTAAATATAAAATGAATCATAGTATATTTCTTACTATTTTCATGTGTATGCATTATCTATATAGCGAGAAGAAAAGGCAGTGCATCTGTTGATAAACATCAATTGAAAAGATTTAAAATAAATACAACCATTTTCTAGTTTCTCTCGTATCCTTGTGATTAAAACAGATACTTTTGTCTTCATCTTATTGTGCATAGTTATTTAGCACAAAATATTCTCAAGTAGCTTTAAAAGGAAGTTGTTTGTGAGGTCCTTGGCAAAATTAGTGTTACGATGTGTTACACTGAAGGGAGATGTTGGTGTTTGGATGGCAAATGAATTATAAAGTCAAGTATATGAAACTAATGGCTTGGGAAATCGTGTGTCCTGAAGAAAGTATTTGTGGTTATTTGTCTTCAAGGACATATAATGTATACTCATAGAATGTGTATTTGAATAGAGGAAAAATAATGTATATTGAAGTATTGATTATAACTTTTTTTTTCCCCCCCTCTTCTTAATTTACCTTTTTAGCATATCCACAGATTCAGAAATAAAGTTAAAAGAAGTCTTCAGGAAAGTGAAGTGCACTGAAAAAGTCCATCAGCAAAGAACAGAGGAAGCACTGGAGGTATCGTATAACTCAGCTGACAGCTAATGTACAAATGGTCAATATAATTTAGATGCACCGAGTTCTAAGATGGAACTAATATTTGGTAGTATTAACCTTAGTACTGTGCTGTACTATTAGTCCAGGTTAGAGGAAAAATATTTACATTTTTATGAAAAACATTTCTGGAAATTATGAGCAAAAGATCTTGCTTTATTGGTCCTTTTTTATTTATTTTTTATTCTTTCTCTGAAAGAAGACATTTGAACTGCGCTGCTTCTTACCAGACAGAAGAAAAGTTCAAATGTTGGGATTTCTTCAGGAGTCTTTAAAATATTGTGGCTCTTCTTTAAAAGCTGGTTATGAGACAAGAGCAACTTGAAACCAAATGCAAATAGAAAAGACCCCATACATTACTCCTCAAGGATTGATGGAAACCTGACTCAAAAATTCTGCACTTAAAAAAATAGTGATTCTGTTTTGTACTATGAATCTATTTTTTTCTCATCTGTTTTCTGTGCGTTTGACAATTCAAATACTGCTGGAAAAAGAGTTGTTGCAAACTCAACTTTTAAAATTAACTTTGAAGGAGACTCAATGCAGTCTTTTGCCCAATTCTTTTACATTGTAGTACAAAATGATGTGATTTGCATGAAAAGAAAAGAACCAAATTGAGGAAAAATAAGCTGTCAGATTGAAATATTTTTAATTAATGGTACAAATACATGACCTGAGATTTCATGGTTTTCTTACAGCTTGCTAGTGAAGTGGAAATGCAGAATGATTCAGATGTTGTTCAATTGCTAGAAAAACAGTACCAAGAAAGATTAGAAGAAGAAATAGCAAAGGTATTATTTTTACTTTGTTACTTTAAAATATGCTTAAAAAATGCTATCATTTTCATTTGAATTTCTGACAGTTGTAATATGATATGCTAACTTAATGTTTGATTTATTTACAAGGAATTGGTTCATTTGGATTCTGAATGGGAAAGTCTTAAATCAGAATGGTTCTCAAACATTTTTGTTTTGTTTTGTTGTTTTTGTTTTTTTTGTTTGTTTTGTTTTGTTTTGTTTTTAATTTATTTTTGCTTGTTTGTTTGTTTTGTTTAGTTTGTTTTTGCTTTCTTTTGTTTGTTTTCTGTCCTATTCCTAACTCATATTTATTATTCATGGAGTGAAAGATGGTGGTATTTTGCTTTAAAACTTTGAAGAAAATAGACAACATGCAACCGTACTTGACATTAGGATGTATTTAGAAAATCCATAAAGAGTGGATATCTCAGTACTTTTGGTTTAACAGCTGGTCGGTTCAGAAGATTTGCAATCAACAGATTCACGCTATTTTCTGATAATATTTTATTGTGCATTTTAATATATTGTGTGGTTCTGGTTACTTTCTATAAAACATGAAAAGCAAAATCAAGATTTTTATAGATATAGTGTATTAAATTGTTTTAGGATTTACTTACTGACTTCCAAAAAAGTTTTTTGTTCTTTGAAGAATGAAAAATTATCTTTGCTTTCATTATATTATGGCATAAATAAAAATCAAATTAACATAAATAGGAAAAAATAAAGGCAGCTTCTTAAACAGGTTTTCAGTCAAGAGTGAAGAAGAATGTTACAGCCAGCACTGGTTGATGACATTAATTTAAGTAATCCGTGTTTCTGGAGTAAGGGTTACATTTGTCTCATCTGATGCCAAGAAAAACCTTCTTCATGGGAAAGCAAAATACATGACTGGCTACTGTTTTGTTAAGAGCAGTTTAAGTTCAAAAGAGAAAGGAAGAATTATGGGGTTTCTTTTCAAGTATAACTCTTCTGTGTTTATTACACTTTTTTTTTCCACATTTTTTTGTAGCTTCAGCTTTAAAGAGTTGTAATCTAAACCTAGATAAGAACTGCTCACATTATTAGAAGAGGAGTTAGTTGTGTAAGAGGAAGATACTTAGCACTACAAAAGTTACCAGCCCGTTGTAACTGCAGCTATTTGATGCCAGTAGAAGTTTCTTTCTGGTCAAGTAAAATTCCTGTGCTGCGTATCAAGCACGTGGCACTGCTGTGTTTATACAGCCCAACGTTCCATATCAGTGAGATGTTGGCAAAAGATGCTTGGTTAGATAGGGGAAGCTGAGCACAGTTGCACTTATAGAATCTTTTTTAAAAAGAACTAGATAATTTCGTACTAAGTAATAAATTTTAACTGAAAATAGCATCATAGTTTATTAAAGTACCTTAATTACAGCATGTCTGTATTTTGAGATGTGACTGTTGATGAGACTGGTAAGATCTCTCTGTTCTTTTAACTTCCTGTTTTCCTCTTTAAAAAAAAAAATCATAGTTCAGAATTTTTAGTATTTCTGTTTGTATTACTGATGGTCAACAATGAGATTTCTGCAGCAATAGGAGATGTTGTGAAACATAAGTTAATACAGACTTTTCTTATTTATTCAGGTAATTGTTTCAATGAGTGTAGCATTTGCCAAACAGACTGAATTGTCAAGAATTACTGGGCAGAAGGAAGAAGAAGCACAAACAACAATCGTATATGAACAGGGAATGCATCTTGATATTAAAAAGCAATGTAGTGAAGATAAGGTTGACAGCCCTCTTAGAAAATCAACAGAAAAAGGCCATAAGCATAAAGAAGAATTGAAATCACTATGCAAGGAACTCGGTGAAGAGTCTGGTGAGATCATCTCACTTGGAGAACAGCTTAATTCTAATAGCAAGCCTGGTTGCATAATAGGACAGACCACACAGGAATCTGAGCTTTCTGAAGAACATTTTTCCTGTGTCAGAGGGCTTATGGTAGAAGAAACACCGGTGAGTGGGGAAAAAAAAAAAGGAAACAAAACACCAAAAAAACCCAGAAACAAACAAACAAAAGCACACAACAAAACAGCAACAAAAAGCCAAAGCAAAAACAAGCAAACAAAAAAACACACATACAGAAACCAAAATTAAATGAAACACCACAAAAAAAAAAACCACCACAAAAAACAAAACAAACTAAAAAACCCCCAAAACAACCAACCAAACAACAAACAACACCCAACCAAAAAAAAAAACCCAAACAAAACAACTGAACCAACACAACAACAATAAAAAACACCACCTTCTTCCCTGTGTTCTCCCTGACTATCATAGCATTATACTGTGCTGTGAGGAAAGGAATATGACACTGGTTCCATGAAAATACATCATTTCATATATGATACTCTATTGCAGGCTGTAAATACTAGAAAGCCTTTTTGTAAGATGGGTTATATTCTAGTGTTCATACAAGGAACAGATTAAAAATGGTTCTTAAGGAGTTTGAGTGCTTTATGATAAAAGATATCAAATTAGCACAAAAATTATAATAGTAGATGTCAGATATGTATTCAGCACTTCACAAACATGGAATAAATACAGTAAAAAGCAGTACTAATTTTTGACTCCACAATTTCATCCTACATTTATTTTTTTTTAATTAATTTGTCATTATTTGAAGCAAGAATTGTACTTCCAAATTTCTGTAACAGCTGAATATTCTGATCTTGTATTATCTTAATAGTGAAGAGTATAAGCAAAAGAGTTAACACTGTTCACAGTTATTTTAAAAACTTTGTCTTCCATTTTGTCTTCTAAATGGAAAGGGATTCTAAGTGTGAACCTTCCAAGCAGCCGGCAGCAAGATAATGCCTTTGTGATAGAAAATGCTTTCACAAATTAAAGTAGCTAAAAATTATTTAAATATTTACTAGAAACTGTCATTGAACATAAAAAGCTAAAATAGTTCCAAAATTTCAGCACTACAGTGAGATGATGGCATCAGACCCAGAAACATCAAGTCAGCTCTTGTTATATGAGGAACGTTTGGAAGACATGCGACAGGAGCTGGTACGGCAATATCAGGAACATCAGCAGGCAACAGAACTGCTGAGGCAAGGGCACATGCAGCAAATGGAACGTCAAAAAGAAAATCAAGAGCAACTCTTAGCAGAGATTGAGAGTCTGAAAGTGCAATTAGCTAAGGTAATAAAGAGTTTGACTCGGTGAGTTACTGTGGGTTAACAAAGGAACATCACTGGGCAGGCTTATATTTATACTTGTATCTAAATATTTTGAGACGCACACGTACTTTATGCGTGCTTACACACCACGTGCACATACGCTTAACTGTTCGTGTGTATAGATAGAAATGGATGTACAGATAGAAATACTTTGTGCATATATGTATAAAAGGTATGTTTCTTTTAATCAAAGTTCAGTTGGTGATAGATCAGTTTATATAATCCATTCTTTTGCCTCATTGTCAGTTCAAGCTGCATCTTTCATCAGGGGGTGAAAATTCACAAAACTGATGAAAAACATTATGGAGAACTTAACGCTGCTGGTTTTTCTCCAGTTTTTTAATGCCAGTGGTGATTTATTTGAAAGAACCACATAGGAATGTATGCACTGCTTTTCAACCATGAATGCTTCTAGCTCTTCTAAAAGAGGGTGTTTATAGGCTTTTTATAAAAGGAACTTATTTTCATCTTTTTATCTTGTGCAAAAGTTATACTACATGTAAAATTTAGAAAATAGCCTTCCAGTTTGCATTGTGACTACCGTTTCATAATTGTACAAATAGTTTTAAAATCTTGGAGAAGGTGTAAGACACTGGAAGTATTTATTACCTGTGTTGCATTCTAGAAAGCTCTTTGTGTCCACAGTGTCTTTGAAACAATTTTATAGAAGTGGACGGAAATTTCATTGTGCAAAATATGTAAAAAATTAGAAGTGACAGGACTCGCTAAGAAGCTTAAAAAACTGTGTGTGCCACTGTAACACTCTTTTCTTAGCGTGTCTCAATGGAGAATGACAGCCTGGTTGCTGAGAGGGAGAGAATGCTTTTGGAAGAACTGGAATCATTAAAACAAACTTCTGTACCCGGAAAAGAGAGGCTGTTTTGTGAACTACAAAACAACAGCACACAAACAGAGGTAAGTGTGGACTTTGACTTTCTTGGCAGCTGTGGCATGTAAAACCAGTAAAATTCTTTTTGATACTACATTTTTTTATGTAGTATGATTTTCTAAGATGTTGGGTACTGCTTGAACAAAGCAGGTGTAGGAATCAAGAAGTGATACTGGTAGACACAGCTTTTTACTTCACGTAAGCAGAAGCTAGTTAAAGAGCGTGAAGGTGGGGATTGCTATAGCTATTTACTCAGGTAAACTCACATTTTCATATTGCTATAGCAACACCAACAGAAAGCACAAGGTCTGTTTAATCAGCATAACAAAGTTCTTCTTAATAGGCCTTGCCTTAGATTTCCTGTTTTGCTTTCATTTTTAGTTTGGTTATATTTTCCGCACAAGAAGAGTATTTCTTGACTGCTGTTTTGGTGCAGAAGTTTTATTAATAAAATTTTATTTATTAAATTTCACCTTCTACTGTGTATAAGAAGAATATGTTGATTCTGGCATGACAGGATTTCTGTCCTTTTTGTATTCTCTCCCTCTGCAAAAACTTGCTCAGAATGAAAATGAAAACCAAAGTGATGTGAGAGAGCAGATCTTTGAGGATGAAAATGGAGGAAGAAAGCCTGATGAAACTTCTTCAACTCTTCTTTCTAAAGAAAGGTGCTTAGAACTGTTAATTGTTAAATTAATATTTATAAGCTTTATTCTAACTGATGATAATGGCATTTTTTAATACCAGATAACCATGTTTCTACTTTACACACTTTAGATTAAACTATATTTTATCCTTTATAAAGCCTAATGATGTAATGGCTTAGAGGATGAGACAAATCTTAACCTATTTTACTATGTCTTTCATATGACACACATATAGAGTCATATATATCATTTGTACAGGTATGCATTTATACACTCATTGTATGTGCATTTATGAAATAAGTTTATATGAATATTTACCAATACCTTTTGACTGTCATGTAACTTCTTTGATCTGCATAGATGAGCAATCTTTTTTAATTGTAACTTTGAGAAAAGAGTGAGTTTATAGTGAATACCAGGCAAATGTAGACCTGTTATAAAAGAATACCTAGTTTAAAAAAAAGTGCAAATATTAATAAACAATCTGTCTTTTCACATATTTTGTAAAAAGAATTCCAAGACATTTGTGCTTTTCATATTTATGTATATGATGTGGGATTTAGCCTTAAAAAAAGACATTTACAAGTGAAGCACTAGAATTAAAATCTTTCCTGGCTGCAAGCATGTATAAGGGATAAAACCCACTTTGAAAGTAGAGGAAAAATCAAAGGACTGATTAGTTTCTGTCCTGCAGGCATGTTTTTCAGAAGGCTAACGAGAAACTCATGAAGATTCTTTTAGAAGTTGTGAAGACAACTGCGGCCATGGAGGAGACAATTGGTCGACATGTTCTTGGGTTACTGGAGCGGTCTGGAAAGGTCCAGTCTTCCAAACCAATTGGATGGGACACAGAGGCAGAGGAATCAGCAAAACCCTGTATCCGAGTGGGATATGAACAAGGTACTGCTTGTATGTTTTTCTCTTTCCTAACATGTAGCATTTGCATACTTTTATTAAAGCCTTAGTTTTGAAATTTTTATTTAAAAATACACTTCCTTTTAAAAGCTATTTTTCATTTGAATGCATATGACATCTGTGCTGAAGAGACAACATTTCAGGAGTTATCTGGGTCGTGCCCCCAAAATGGTTGTGACTCATATCTAGGTTCCTGTTATAAAGCATGCAATGGAATCGGAATGGGAAACTGATTGAGAAGTAGATAAATAAATGTGTTCCTGGTGAAGGAGACAAAGAGAAAGAGAATGAAACATATCTTCATGGCCTCTTGCACCAACATTATACCTTCCGCAGTACATACAGAGAATCGGAACTGGTGTCAAAGGTTGTATCTCTACTAGTGCACTTAGTGTACATGAGGATGCTGCTGGTCCCTCCAGCCAGCTGCACAGGACAGCCTGTATATGTGCTTGTGAACTTCTTTGGCCCTCTGAAGAGGGTGGTTGCATGCAAACCTTTTGGAAACAGTTCCAGGAACTTTCACTACCAAGCCTTGCCTTGGCCAGCAGCTGTTTGGAGACGTGCTAGTTGGCACAAGCTTAAAGGTGCATTTCAATGTTGCGGTTAATTGCCTGCCAGTGTACCAGGCTCTTTAATTTCTTCAGATTGTACTGGGATAGTGTCTGTCCGTTCCTCTTTTGGGAGAGAGGTTTCCATGGTACAGAAGCTATCAAAAAGATGTGTACGTTCATCATGGATCTTATAGGGGGGCAATGTGCCACCAATTAATTTCGCCTAAACCACACTATACATCTGGGTTTGGCTGGGGTCTTAATTACTGTGAATGAGAAAAAGAACCAGAAGTTAAATACTACATTTCATTATTAAGAAAGAATCTACTACAGAGTAATAGTACAAATGGTAAATTTGGAACTTTACCTCTTTCATTCAAAATGTGGATTATTAAATATTATTGACTTGCTTTAAATATAGGTAACATTAAACCTGAGGACAAATTCAGAAAGGTGGTATGATTTGTATCACAGTGATCTCTCTATAGTTGATTACTCAAAATGTTATCTGTGGTGAAATGTCAACAGCTGCAGTTTAAAGATTCTTGGATTTTTCAAATTAAAAGCCTTTTTATATCCATACATTGCTGTTCTTTCATTTAATGAAAAAACCTCCTAACTTCTGTTTTCTGCATATTTCACTGTATTTAATTGTGAGGAAATTTTTTTTTTTGAATACTCAAACTTTTGAAGCTTTGTTTTTTCCCTGAAATTTTATATTGGATACCTAAGCTTCTCGATTTATTTTTTTACACTTGTCCAGGAAACCTTAAAAGTTGAGAATATCTG
Source organism: Chloroceryle amazona (assembly GCA_027560015.1). Taxonomy (NCBI): domain Eukaryota; kingdom Metazoa; phylum Chordata; class Aves; order Coraciiformes; family Cerylidae; genus Chloroceryle; species Chloroceryle amazona. Next base: position 60,937 of record JANHFX010010943.1, on the reverse strand, counting down.
CAACTAGAATTGCTGTTATTAATTTTCTATGCTTTCACTAAATGGCCTGAGGGGACATGAACTTTAAAAACTTTCCCCGCAGTATTTTCTGGAAATAAGAAATACATAGGCACTACTTCTGTATTTTAACCTGGGCACATCATTGTATGCTTTTTATATGTAGCTGAACAGATCTACCTTTTTAATTACTTGAGAAATTTGTAGCAATAAATTTCTACCAATAAAAATCTAGCAATATCATAGAAAAAATGGTTTTAATAGGTGAATTCTCTCTGACCTTCTGAACATAATCCATATTTATTGACAAGCAAAACTCATCTTATTATTTTTGCTGAGATTCAGCATTTAAAAAAGCTGAATCATTAAGATCACATACTTAAAACCACAGCCTGATTTATAGAGAGGGTTATCTGGGACCTTGACTAAGTAATTGGCTAACACAGGATTTTATTTCTAGCAGAGTGCATAAAGTTCAAATTTCAGTCATAAAACATATAATTGAAAGTGAGCATCATCTGTGCAAAGTAATCCAGTGAGTTAATTACATCTGGAAATTTGGGCCAGGAATCACTGTGACAGAGCCAGCAGGCTTTGCTGGTCTCCTCCCTTAGATGTTGTACCTTGTGTAGAGGGACTGCAGTAATGCAGGTTGCTCTGCAGAAGTCTGTGCACTCATGGCATTCCTTCAACATTAAACCCTCATACATAGATTCTGAGCTTGTTTCCAAACAGCGTACCAGGAGCAAGGTAGCTTTATACACTGAACTGCCATAAAAATGATTTCTTTCTTTTCAACTTGTAACCCCTAACCTTAATTTCTCAGTGGAGTCCTAAGAGTAAACTGAAGGTACTAGCTGTACATGACACAAAGTATGTGTTGCCTCAAAAATGTCAGTTGGCAGGTCATAAACAACTTCTCTGTGTGAAACTTCTGAGTAGGCACTGTATAATTAAGTACCTTTATTAAGATTTACTGGGCCGTGGCATCTGACGTGCCAAACTGCAAGTTTCATGGCAAGGAAACAATATGAAAACTTTGCCAGTTGGTTGGTTTTGTTGGTTGGTTGGTTTTGTTTGTTTGTTTGTTTGTGTTTGGGGGGGGGCTTGTTTTCTTTTGGTTTTGTTGTTGTTACAAGGAGAGAGTTTGGACAGGGAGAAAGTATTTTTATTTAGGCCGCTTTTATTCTGTTTATTATTTTTTGTCAACGGAAAAAAAAAATTGGTGGACAGAGAATTTTATTTTAGTTCTGTTGGGTTGGGAGATTCAATAGCATTCTAAGGATTAGTAAAATGGGGGGGTAGATGTTCAACTGCCAGGGCAGTTAATAAGACTTGAAACATTTCCATTTCTTACTTCCACCACTGCAAACCTTCTGGAAAGATGCTGTACGAAGATGCAGTGTACTAAGATAATTTTCAGGGGAAAAAGATACGGATATTTGCACTTTACAGTTAGAACAGTTAGGAAGCTGTTTAATGTGATACCCTGTTCTTAAGTGCCACTTTTTTGAAATTATAATATGGGTGTCTACATTTATAATTTGCTATTGATTTTTCCTATTTGAGTTGCTAGCCCTACAGTATAAATGGTATTATTACAGGTTTTATATGTATTTGATACTTTTTACCTTTTTTGAGAGAAGTTTCCATGTGCCAAATTATACTTTGTGACAGCTCTTTTATTTCCTCCTTTTTTATAGTTATATTTCAGGTAAATTATGATAGTTTATTCTGAGATTTTTTTAACATTGGTTTGTTTGGTCTATATCCAGAAGAAATGGGAAGCAAATTACAAAAAAAAAACCTGACATAAGCAAAACAGGAGTTTAAAATCTTGTTGTTAGATCTTGGGGGCCGAATTGTACTGTTCTGGTCACTGTTAAGAAGTAGTAATAATATTAGTGATACTATTAATATAATAGTCATATTTCAGACCTGGCTTGTAAAAGATTGCATCTGAGCAGGCATCAATGTTTTTTAAGTTCTTCTTTAAAAGTTTCCAGAAAGCTGGTAGTTCACATGAATTTGCTACAGACAGCAGTTCATTTTTGTATTTGACATACACTCGTTGCAGAATTCAGCTGTACTTCTCAAGCAAATAATTTACTAAAATATAAGGGGCTTAGTTGGTTAAGGCTGAGAAGAAAAACACTAACATTACATAATTTGTACACTACCAAGAAAGAATTAGATTATGTAGTAACTAATATGTCATTATTTTATCTTGTTTTATCAGTAGCTGTGCTACTGTACTTTGGGCTTTTATTTTGTGAGATCTGTGAAGCTCAGCAGGGTCTTACCTGATCAGTACTTAAGATCAGTGGCCTCCAAAGAGCATCAGGTGCTGCAGTAAGTGTGTCGGTGGCTCAGCAGGGAATATGTTTTCCTTCAACTCAGTCTTTAATCAGTACTTTGGCATAGAACTTGGAAATACTTACGCTGCTGGATGTCTATCTTAAATTAAGGTCCTTTCTACTCTGAGGATATTAAAGCTTCTGCATCACTATTGATATTTTGAGATACCCAGAGCCAACGCAAATTTGAATGCTATTGAATAAAAAATGTGAAATTGTTCATTTTGCAGCCTTCCTTACACTACAGGCATTGTGGAATATTAGGATATTATGGGAAAGCTTTTATGCAATACAACCCATTACACGTATTTAGTGTGCTGGCAGAAAATGACTGCCAGCTACTGCTAGGGTTACTCCACTATAGTAGTTTGTGATGGAAGTTCTGAAGTGTAATACTTGAAAATGCTTTGAAATCCCTCATAGATGACAGGTGCCATGTGAATGTGTATTCTATTCACCTAGCTATTTGTTCAGTTCATGCATATAGTGTGCTTCTGGTTTTTCCCTTTGGAGCGTGCCAGGAGTTTGTAACATTATATCCCACATACCTAAAAGGAGATAGGAAACAATAATGATACATCTAGAAGAAGAAAATATTAAATACATCTGCATTTAAAAAATCTTGGTAACTATAATGTAAAAGTAAACAAACCCAAACTTTTCTAAATTAAAATCGCTGTGGATTAGTTTGTGCTATATGTGTTATATATATATACTGCTGCATCTGTAAAGAAATAAAAGCATAGATGATATTATGCAGATCTTTGCAGGTATGCAAATACAGTAAGTAAACCAGGTGGTTAATCATGTTACAACCTGTTAAAAACAAAACAAAACCAAACAACCAAAACCAACTGAGAACTAGAATCTGACTTTCTTGCTAGGCTCAAACAACATCAGCAAGAGGACTCATATTTCCAACATTAGTTGCATGCCTGGTTGAGAGGCAAGAGCAAGCATAAGGAAATTGTATCCAACAAGAACACTAGCTACATTTTTAAAGGCAATTTGTAAAATTTACGTATTATAATTTCACTTCAGTTTCTGTAACTAAACAAACTGTTCCAGTTCAGCAGTCACAATTCATGGAGTAACCAGGAACTTAAAGATAACCAGGTATTGCAGCTTAATTTCTAAACAGACACTGATTGTTCTAAGTTATTTAGTTGTACTGCTGTTACCAAAAAAATAAGGGTTTGGGTTTTTTGAGAAAACCTTAAGCCATGTCAAAATTAAAAAAAAAAAACAACAAAACAAACCTAGACCAAAAAAAAACCAAACAAACAAAACAACACAAAACCCCCAAAACAAAACAAAAACCACACCAAAACATTTTATTTCTTTTATTTTTTTTATTTTTAACATATTTCAGAAATATATTTCATTAAAATAAAATGTAATTTAAAAAAACTTTCCACAATAGCATTTTTTCCTGATGATTTAAATCTTAACAGTCTAATGCCATAACACTTCCTCATTTTTAAAACATGATCTCAGCAATAGTTATCTACTGTTGTGATGTACTACTGTATTGTTATTTCATACTGGAAGTGTGATTTTTAAAACATCTCAGCAGTTTTCTTTCACCTGTGTTGCTTAAATACAGCCCTCAATTCTAAATCTGGCAAACTTACTGTTCTCTGGATGCACTGCTATCTGTTGAATACCATAGGAAACTGTGTCTCCTGCTTTTCAGACTGAATGGATAATGCCCATAAACTGAATCAAACCTTAGGAAGATGAGAAGTAGGCAGGTGCCAGGTGGGGCCCATCACTAGGGACAGTTACAGTCCCCTTGTGCTGCACTTGATCTGTTCAGCTACCTATTTTAAGAAAATTCACTAATAATAATGCTGAATTTTGATTCTCTGTGTTTTAGCCTGTTTGTCAGAAGGAGTCTGAATTATGTGCATGTCTTTCCTATTACTCACTTGTGTCTGTGCTTTTGAATCGCTACCTGGAATAGTTCTGTGTTAATGCACATGAACACCGCTGGGCCTTGGTGAAACAGGGACTGACAGGCTGTTGTTTTGTTGTGGTTTGGGTTTTTTTAACCTGGTAATATTTTAAAGGCAATCTTGCAAGTCATTATTGCAATTTTTTCAAAGTAGTAAGAGTTACAGATAGTAACAAAGGTTTAAAGATGAGCCTCAGAGCCTGAAAATATACAGACGTGTAAAATATTCTATTAATATCTCCTTTTCTGTCTCCTTTCCACTTGTTTTCAGTTAACACAGTGTGTATATTCTTTGTGTAAGTTTTAGTATGATCTTCCTGTCTTTGTGACCAATAAAAATACTTTGATCATTTTATGACTTTTCAGAACTCAGATGTACATTTGTTCATGTTTTGAAGTGCCAAGGGTCTATGTGTCTGTGTGAAAAGGTAACTTATTTTCCCAGAGTCCTGTTCGTCATATCATGGTAGCAGTATGGGAGATGATGATATTAACATGTGGTCGGGAGCAACAGATGAAGGGCTGCTGAGCCAACATCTTGCAGAAAGTGGAGTCGAAATAGATCCTGAAAATGAAGAACTCATTCTGAATATTAGTTCTCGACTACAAGCAGCTGTTGAAAAGCTTCTTGAAGCTATCAATGAAACATCAAATCAGGTAGGGTAATCTAATAGTGAAACATTTTGAACGTTGTGTCCTTGGTTGTTTTTTTGTTTTGTTGTTGTTGGGGTTTGGTTTGGTTTTGGGGATTTTTGTGCGTGTGTTTTGAATTTTTTTTTTGTTTTTGTTTTAATTTGTTTTGATTTTTTTGTTTGTTTGTTTTGGGTTGTTTTTGGTTGGTTGGTTGGTTTGGTTTTGTTATTTTTCTCCTCGTGAATGTGTTTTTATAAGCCTAAAATTACTAGTCTCTTTTTAAAAGCTGAAACAATACTTCAGGTGCCTACACCCAAAAAAGGTCTGCTTCAGCATGACTTTACTGATGTATTTACATTCATATTAGAAATCTGCTTTGGACTGCAGAAAAAGAACTGAATTTGGGCATGTTTGTCAATTTAGGGCACTCTTTCATTGCTCATATGAGTCATCTGCATTCTACTGTAATCCAGAGATGAGACAGGAGGTGTCAGGGCACATTGAGCTGGGCCTTGTGAAGAGGGAGGATTAAGGGGAACTGTGCCCAGTTCTCTTGGCAAACATTTTACCCAACTGACTGGCCAGAAAGGTGGAGCTTTCCTACTGTCTCTTCCAACTATGGCTAGTTAAGCCCATATCCCCTTTGCTATCAGAAAAGGAGTCTGCACTCTAGTTCTCCAGTATTTATGTGAGGTATGTGATTCATGCATGAATAGCCTTCAAAAAGAGGCAGTGTATGGGTGCTCTTTCTATTTGCAGTAGGGGTAATTTTATTTTGCATAGTGGGATGTTAGCTGCTCTCAGGAGTACTCCCTGCTAATTGAAATGGGACCTTATACCTTGCTCAGTCGGTTCAAATCACACTTCTTCTATCACATGCTTTATTCTTACATTGCAAGTTATCATAGTAGTAGTACTCTGTATTGCACTGTAAGTTTTCAAGCTTTCTTGAAGAACTTACTGTTTAGAGTGGGATCTTTCATCTATTTGCAACTAGAATTTAAAGGATACAGACTCTAATGCTACAGACCTATCTATTAGGTCATCTAGTAATGACATTACTTGGAAAGTCATTGCTTTTTTGCCTCTGGCTGTAAAAGGTGTACATCAGAACTACTGGAAGTGAGGGAGAAAAAAATTGTGAGAAAATATATCTGGCTATAAAATTTTTAAGCTTTTAAGTATTTACTGCTTTTGAAAAAAACTACTTCAAACATGAAGATATGATAAAAAAACCCCAATTTGTGACTTACTAAAGTTAAAAGTAACTTAAATACAACTTTAGTATACCCCACTCTGCCCTACATACTTTCAGACATGAAGTGCACTTTGAATCTTTTCAGGCAAGGCATATAGTGGGTGTATTGATTCAAATTCCATCTGCTGGTGTTATGTATAGGTAAACAAATCAGACCACTCCCTTCAACTCTTTCAGTCGGGAGATACTATCAGGAAGCATTTAAACTATCAGAATTTGAGAAAGTTCTTCCTGTTGAATGAAGTCCGAGAGCAAGAATGAAGCCAGATAATGTTGTATCTGTATTCCTCTTTTATTTGCTGTAGTGGAGATGGAAAATAATTTTTAGTTTCTGTTCTGCTAGCTTGCTTGCCTGCTGCAGCGTACCTCTGCAGGTGAAACAAAGTTATGCTTCCTTGCCTTGGAAATAACCTGCAGCTGCTATTGGAGGATTTCTCTTCCTTTTTCCTGTGAAACTTCTCTAAGAAGGATTTTTATGAAGTTTCCTTGCACCTCTCTCTATTTTGGACTAATCCATTCCTGAATTTCTCTGCTTGAGAACGTGGTCCGAGGCTTCCTGCTGATTCGGAGTAGGTTTGTCACCGACAGTGCTGATACATGTGCTCAGACTGTTACAAATTCCTGTTACAAATTTCCAAAGCCAGTTTAGCTAGTACGAAATACCCATGTGACAGTTGAGAAGACAGCAACGGGAATATTTTTGGAATGGATTCTTACCGCACCTACTGGGCAGCTAATCTGTTTAGTGGTTTGTGGACTGAAAGCCAAGAAGAAGATACATACGAGGTTGAATCTCGTGTACCTTTACCATATCCTTTTCCTCTCACTGAACGCTTGGATGATAATAATTCTGTAGTTGTAAATACTTCCATTTTTCACTTCAGCCACAAAAAAAATGGGCACATTTTAAAAGTTGTCTCTAAAATCTCCTTGCCTACACCTCCCTATTCAGTAAGTATAAAAGTTTTTAAAAGAAATTATATTTTAAGTCATCTTAAATAGAAGAGAATGCAGCGAAAAATTATATAAACTGGTCTCTATCATTTAAAATTATTATGTACAGCTGACAGGGTTTTTTCCTATACAATTTTTAATGGACACTGAAAAAGCTTTAATTATACGCTTCTCTGTGTTAATTTCTAACAAAATATTTTAGCAGATGCAGCAATATATTGAATGACGGGAGATTTGAGAACTCTTTAAAAAGCATTTAAATGTTACTTACTACATTTTTTTTCCCTGAAAAAAAAATGAGAGGGGGGCACAGAGAGTTAAACATATCCATTTATAGCTTTCAGGAACTGACTAGTAACATTAACTCTCACAAGCTTGCTAATGGCTTCCAGTGATCCCATGAATAAATCTCTTTCTTTTTTTTTTTTTTCTTTTTTTTTTAAAAAAAAATCATGTTCATATTTGTGCTTCTTTTTGGTTTTAATGCCTTGAGTTGTTATTACTGAAAAGTGATAGACAATCATGTTTATTTTGATTTTTAGTTGGAGTATTTGATGCATTCAGTAAGCCATTTTTATAGTTGTCTATGTACAGTAAACCTATCATGTTTTCCTTTTATCTGAGATGGGTCTTTCATTATGCACTTCACAATGTTAGAATAAAGTAAGAATACTCTGTGATTTTTTTTAAATATCTCAAACAAATGCAGAAATTCATCTGCAGTATTTACACATTTCTTTAACTCCTGTCAGAATAAATACTTCCCATTAATGATGTTCATCTAGAAGCAATGCTCTAGAAAGAAATCAAGTATTTAAATTCAGTGTATTATAGAAGAGAATGTATTGATTATTTGTATGTTCTTTTCAAAGTATAAGTTAGTTCACTTATAGGTGGATAATTTTCTGTGCCATGTTCTATGAAATGGTCCTAACCCAGTTTTCTGAGGTTTTAAAGCAAGCCAATCATACTCATGAGCTTAGCTGGAAATGGTGAGAAAGCTTTTATTTTTGAAGAAACTGAGGGAAAGAGTATGTTTATAAAAACACTAGCAAAGCCACAAATGTTACTATGTTAGAAATATCTGCCAATATCCATAATATCTAAAAAAAAAAAAAAAAAAAAGAGGAGCAGGAGCTATGTGTGATTTCCTTTTCTGACAATTTTCTTAATCTAAATAAGTTGTGTTACTTTGAATACAAGCCACACAAAGAACTCATACTTGGTTTAGCTCTGATAATTATTATTTGTGTCCCTCTAAGAGGTGCATGTGGGCTGTAAATATTTACACTTGAGTAGTGATTTTTTGGTAATTGACTGGAGTTTGCGATTATCTTAGATGAAAATTTTGTGTAGTCAGAACTTGTAACATTGGAGTGGTGCTTCTTCTTTGCTAGTTAGCTCTTGTTATTTTAATTTCTTTTGAAATTGTCTCTTTGCGCATGTCTAAACTGGGCAGTTAGTATACAATGTTTTGCATATCGATCCTGGCTTTCTAGTAGTTTAAGTAAGTGAGATAGCGCTACATCTCTGTGAGTACACATTAAATATTAACCCCTGAGGCAAGCAGAGAAGATTAAAAAAAATCCTCAGTAATTCTGCTAGGCTGACACAGTTGGAAGAAGCATTGCTCTACTGCCGTGTTGGTTGAAAAGTGTGATATATTCAAAATTCATGTTTTCCTGGTGTTCTAATTCATTTTAATCTCAAGGAGAAAGAGAGATGAAGCAACATGTGTCAACTGACATCAAAACTTCCAGTTTTATGCAATGTTTTTTAGCCATTCTAAGTACACAATAGGTGATAGCTTACTCGTACTTGGTTCAAAACTCATATCTAAATAAAGGTGAATCTAATGTAAACTCATAAACCAGGAATTACCGGAACAAAGACAAGGATTTAGACAGGTGGTCATTGAGTTCACTGTACCAACAAAGCTTATTTGCTTAGACTTTTTTTGCTGAGCCAGTTTTCCTATTTTCTGTGAGTGTGTGTTCAGTAAAATTCTTGCTGAATGTCCAGTAAGACTTCTCATCACACTGTAAAGCAACTGTTAATTAAATAGAAATTATAGGGTAGTTATCAGAAAACTTCTGTTTTATCTAACTTCTGTAATTTTTTTTCCTGTGGTAGCTTGAGCATGCTAAAATTGCTCAGACAGAACTCATGCGAGAGTCGTTCAAAAAGCAGCAAGAGGCCACAGAATTTATCAAATATCAGGAAGAACTACAAGAACGTCTTAATGAAGAAATCAGAGCCAGAGAGCAGTTGGCTTTGGAGCTTGGTAAAGCTGAAGGTGAGTAGCTTTTTTGGCAAGTTGTTGAACTTTGAACTTACTTAGCGATTAATTGGGTAAAGAAACTGCAGATTAGAGTAACTTCTTCACAAATTCTGGAATGTTATCAGCCTTCTGGATAGTTACGAACAATATGAGCTCTGGAGGTCCCTTCCAACATCAACCAATTTGAAGTTCTGTTTCCCAACTTTGTCTCACTTATTGTTGTCTAACTTATTAAAAATAATAGGTTGCATATGTGATGTTATCCTCAAAGTTCATCTATTTCATCATAACATGTCTGTTTATGCAAACAAGCTTAAATAGTAATGGCTTAGAATCATAAACAGCTGAGACTGGAAGGCACCTCTGGAGATCATCTATTCCAACCCCCTGCTCAAAACAGGGTCAGGTAGAACAGGTTGTCCACGACTGTGTCCAGTCAAGTTTTGAATGTTCACAACCTTTCTGGGCAGCCTGTTCCAGTGTCTGACCACTGTCAAAGAGGGAAGAAAAAAAAAAAAGGTTTTTTCTGTATGTTGAAATGCGGTTTCCCATATTTCAGTTTGTGCCTGCTGGCTCTTGTCCTTGACTTAGATCCACAGAAACATGGATAAAAGCTTAGAACCTTCACTCTGAATTTGATGATATGGTGAGGATCTGTTTCAGTTTGCACCCTGGTCGAAGTGATTTTAACTGAATTTGCAATTGTATTAAGTAAGCAATTGAAAATTCTAAGGTGTTGCAACAGGGGATATCTAATAATCTTTTCTGACATCAGGAAAATGTGTTTAAATCTGACACGCTTAATTCTTTAGGCGTAGCTTTATTGTTTCAATAGCTGAATGTTTTGTTTCCACCCAGCATTTCTACCATTATCTGTTTGTAATTAGGATCTGGAAAAGATGCAAAAAACTTCAATCCTATATGTAGGATCTCTGTAGCATTGACCATAGTATTTTAGTTAGTTCTGAAGCTCAGAAGATTTCTCTGTTTCAAAGTGGGCATGTAAAGTTTTATAGACAAATATTACTCCTGGGGAATGCTACCCTGACAGCCTTCCTGTTCTTTTTACATAGGCAGGCACTCCAAATGAGTTCATGCACTATTAATATCTGGGACATACCTAACCTGAAAAGAAGTGCATGGATCTAAACTGTGGTGCAAGGGACGGTTGGTACCCTGTCAGTTCAGACAGCATAAACGTTGTGTATCCTCAGCACCAGTACTGACTGCAGCATTTCAAGGGATTTAACAAAACCATAAAGGAGGAAAAAGGATTCCAGAAGGAATAGATTAAAATCTGGAAAAGGCATTATTGGTTTAAAAAAAACCCACACATCCAACTAAATTAAGAGTGAAAAATCTTGTATGGAACACATCTTAACAGGCAAAAAAGATAAAATCTTCCATCAAAATATATATGGCCTAAGAATTTATATTCTTGCACAGATAGAGTTACAAAACTGTTTAGTATTGATGAAATTCAGAATGCAGGTAAATTTTATGTATGTTGCCACTTTACTTGGAGAATAATATTTTTATCTTGATAGTTTTGATTCACAAATGTTCAACAATAAAGTAAAATTGACTAATACATTCAGAGAAAGCAGAGAGGTCATTGATAAGTTTTATTTAAAGGTAGGAATCTGTCATAATGTCAGCTGTCTGCACAGGGTTAATCCTACAAGATTACTATAGGCTAAGTTTATTTATTAGTTTTTTTAAACTTTAAAAATTATGTTTTATTGTGAATTTACCTCTGTTGCTTTGCCTTCTGGGTCTGTTTTTGGGGGCTTATTTAAGTTTTCCGCTAAGAGCTACAAGCTTTCCTTTCCATTTACAATAAATGCATTTTCATTTGTGCACGACTCTTACTGCAAAGAATGCATGCATATTGATATTACCACAGAACAGGAGCGGGTAAGCATAGGCCAGTCAGCCTCACCTCCATTCCTGGAACAGTGATGGAAGAGCTTGTTCTTGCCACCATCAAAGCATGTTGAGGAAAGGAGGGTGGTTATCACAAGTAGTCAACATGGAATCAACAAAAGGAAGTCATGCTTGACTAATCTGATAGCCTTTTATGATGGCACAACTAGATGGATAGATGAGGAGAGGGCAGTGGATGTGGTGTATCTCGACTTAGCAAAGCTTTCGATACTGTCTCCGATGATAACCTTGCAGCCGAGCTTAAGAAGTGCGGCTTGGAGGGTTGTGTGGTGAGATGGATTGGAGATCGGCTGAAGGACAGAACACAGAGAGTTGTGGTCAGTGGAGCAGAGTCTAGTTGGAGGCCTGTCAGTAGTGGTGTTCCCCAGGGGTTGGTCCTGGGTCCAGTGCCGTTCAGTATATTCATCAATGACCTCGACGAAGGAATAGAATGTACCCTCAGTAAGTTTGCTAATGGTACAACACTGGGAGGAATAGCGGACATGTCAGAATGCTGTGCTGCCATCCAGCGTGACCTGGACAGGCTGGAAAGCTGGGCGGGGAGAAATTTAATGACGTTCAACAAGGGCAAGTGTAAAGTACTACATCTGGGGAAGAACAACCCCATGTATTAGTACAGGTTGGGGACTGACCTGTTGGAGAGCAAGTCTGGAGAAAAAGATGTAGAAGTCATGGTGGACAGGAGGATGACCGTGAACCAACAGTGTGCCCTTGTGGCCAAGAAGGAATGGCATCCTGGGATGCATTAAGAAGAGCATGGCTAGTAGGTCAAGAGAGTTTATCCTCCCCCTCCACTCTGCGCTGGTGAGGCCCCACCTGAAGTACTGTATCCAGTTCTGAGCACCCCAGGTCAAGAAAGACAAGGAGCTCCTGAAGATTGTCCAGCGCAGAGCCACTAAGATGATTCAGGGAGTGGAGCATCTCCCTTTTGAGGGGAAGCTGAGAAAGCTGGCTCTTTTTAGGCTGGAGAAATGGAGACTGAGGGATGACCTCATTAATGTCTAAAAATACAAAAAGGGCAAGTGTCAGGAGGATGGAGCCAGGCTCTTCCAAGTGACATCCAGTGATAAGACAAGGGGTAGCAGGTACAAGCTGGAGCATAGGTCATTTCAGGTAAATACAGGGAAAAACTTTTTATGGTGAGGGTGACAGAGCAGTGGAACTGGCTGCCCAGGGGGGGTGTGGAATCTCTTTCTCTGAAGACATTCAAAACCTGCCCGGACACATTCCTGTGTGACCTGATCTAGATGATTCTGTTCTAACAGGGGGGTTGGACTAGATGATCTTTCGAGGTCCCTTCCAACTCCAAACATTCTGTGATTATCTTTTTATTATTATTATTTATATTTATTATTATTTTATCCTATTATCACAGACAAGCAAAAAAAAAATCTAAAAATAACTAGGTTCTGCTCTTGAGCAATGCACTTCTGTTATAGAATTTACTTGTCGAACAAACTAACAGCAATAAAGAAACTGCAAACTCTTACTAGGTACCAGTTTGTAGATAATGGGTTTGCCAATATATAAATGAAGGCAAAATTTGACTGTAAAATTGTATTACATTTCGGAAATATTTCATCAGGTCCTAGTTTGGAGATATAACAGATGAGTCAAGCATGCATTTTTTGCTAGCAAATAAAGTATATTAAACACAAAAATCTAGTCAGAGCTATTGAATCATGTTTTGTAATCTCCAGATTTTATCTAAAAATGTTTTATTTGGGAGAAAAGCCTTGGAGGCATATAAAGTGGAAACAGCCTTCAAAAGTTTTTAAGTGGGATTTAATTTTCATCAGAGTAATAGGAATGTCAGTTTATAAGACTTGACAGACTGGCCGTATTGATTTAGTTCATGAACAGTTCTGGAACATGACACAGAATTTGATGTTACCTTTGACCCTTGTTAGATATATCACACAGGTGACCTTTTAAGTTAGATGCAGATTTATGTCACATGTAGAGAATTAATTCAGTTCAGTCTTTTGTAGGAATTCTGCTAATTTGTCTTTCTTACTAAATTAGAGAGTAAGTTAATTCAATGAATCCCTGAATTAATTCAGTCTTTTTTTCATCCTTTTTTTCCTCTGAACTTCTGAAATTAATGTACTTCTAAATGATGGGTGTCTTTTTGGTGTTGATGTAACAAAATAAAAATGCCATAGAACTCTTTATTTAATTTCTCCTGCTCATTGAACTGAGTTGTGAGCATAGTCATATGCAAGCCATACTACATTCTCTTATCAAAATCCTTACAGATGCAGAACATGTCATAATTCATTATGCATCTGATGGTACTCTGTCTTCTCTCAAGATAAAATGTGTCATTTTTGATCATTTCTTCCTTATCACAAAAACTGCTGTGTCTGAGACATTTTCAAACCTCTAGTGTTTATTGGTGTCAGAGATGACTTGCCTAATGTGATAGAAAAGCCGATGCCAATTTGTTCACTGAACTCTGACAACTCTCATTACATCTCTTAACAAAAATAAAGGCAGGACTAAATACCACAACACATGATCTTAGAAGGTTGCTTTTTCATTGTTCATACCTTTTGGGTAGAGGTGTGCACAACTAAAATAGAGCTCCCTCTCAATTCCTAGAAAAACTACTTCACTATGAAGCAATTTTTAAAACTGTACAAGACATATTCTCAAGGTAGTGTCCCAAATTTTCTGTTAAAAAGATCATGAGTTGTCTGTGTTACTTTAAAGATCGTGCATTAATAGAAATTAGATTGTTTCTTAGATGTCAGCCATTACAGGGCTTTTGGGAGCAATTCATTTGCTAAACATGGGCAGCAGTTTTGGTAGCTTGTGATGTTGGAGGCATCTATATTATACCTGACCTACAGGAGACCCATGCTCTTACAGAAACTGTGGTTTGAGGTCAGACAAGTGTCTTGAGATACTTAAAATGGCACCTGAATTTATTTGAAATTTCTAATTTCTCCTGTGTTTAATACACACTTATTTTTTCTCACCTTTCAAGTTTCTGTTTGCGCCAGAGGTCTTGAATTGAGAGAAATTAAGAGAGATATTTGACCTTGTGCTATCTTTCCTGTAATTTGTTCATCATGGAAGAACAGCAAGGACAGGAGTAGAAGTTGTCAGCTGCTGAGTATCTAGCATGCACATGTATTCATGTGAGAATACTACAGTGACATCACCACGCCAAAAATTTAAATTGTTCTTTATTGTCTATTGACTCTGCCCCCAAATTTGTGTTCTCCAGGCCTCATTGATAGTTATGCAGATGAAAAAGCATTTCTGGAAAAACAGCTCCAGGAAAAAATAGATGTGATTGACCACCTTGAGCAAGAACTACTGTGTACAGGTAACAAATTGCAGGAGTTAGAGGCTGAACAGCAGCAGATCCAGGAAGAAAAGGAGTTACTCTCCAGACAGAAGGACGCCATGAGAGCAGCTGCGGGGCCAGTAGAGCAGCGTATGTATTCCTCACAACCTTTCTATGAGATTTTTCTTATACTTTCAAATGAAATAAGTAATCCTGTTGAAGGCTTTTTCTCCCTCCTCTTTGTAATCATAAACAAAAATGTGATAGGGCAAGATGTGCTATTTTCATACCTGGTGCCTGTTAGCATGATAAACATTTCTTGATATTTAAACAAAAAATGAATGACTTTACAGAAGTGTTGAGCAATCACAGTTGTTCTTTAAGCCAGGAAAAGCGTGATACCTCTGAAAATCTGCTTTTAATTACATTATTGCTGGAGATGAAATATCTTGAAGTTGCTGCCTACGGATAAAAATACTGGTCTAAATACTTTCCAAACCAAGTTTGAGAGACAGGCATACCTACCAGAATATGATTGAACAGCATATCATGGCCATACTTATTTTAGGCACAGAAAATATACTTTTCTAACTAATTCCTCTTCTGGGAAGTATGGCACAAAAGCTGCACAACAAGGAAAGCCCGTTATCTACCAGTAATGAAAAAAGTCAGCAGTGATGGTGAAAATTTCAGATAAATACCATGTCAATGTAATCTAACTAACTGCTTACTCAAAACAAGCATTTACCTTCAGGAAGTAAATGTGTCTTTTAATTCTTCCTTACACTAATAACTTAATATTTTATGTTTGAAAGGGGAAGAAAATTAGAACAGTGATGTTTTAAATAGTGCTTTCAAGCATTGCAGTGCTTACACTGTAAATAGCAGGATAACATTACCGCTTTATTTAATGTCTAAAAGTTTACGGCAATTTGTAACATTGTTATTTTTATTATTTACATGTCTTAGTGTTTATTTGCAATTTCCTATATCCACTTTGTGTAACAATGGCATTTTAAGAGCAGCCTGCTGGTTCCTATTTTGTAGTAAAGAAGATCGTTGTCTAGGACTGTGGTTAGTTATTTGGTTTATGGTTTAGGTTTCTAAATGTTTATAAGTTATTTTCATGTATAACAACTGTCAGGATAAACAATTCTTTAAATATAAGTAGATGCTTATATAACACATACTGGAATAACTTATCACATTCCCTAAGTTATGTCAACAACTTTGCCATTAAATGCCACATCTATCTTTGGCTTCATTTTCTCTTACATTGTTGCACCACGAGAAAACTATAGCTGGCATGTGAATTACTTTGCTTCTTTTTTTTGTTTGTTTTCTCTCTCTCTATTCTCCTAGGCCTAGTAGATGCTGCAGTCGATGCAGCTTCCCAAGCAGGTGTGTTTGTATGTTGCATGGCCAGTCTGTAACTGGGTGGAAGACTTACATGTACTGACATTGTTAATCAGGATTATTGGGCTTTTGGCTTACTGACATTACTTGTAAATTCTTACTGGCCTGCAGCTTTGATGTTGTATTTCACGCTCAGTTTTGCATTTCACTAACAACATTTCTTATAATTTCTCAACATAATAAGCAAATTCATGAATAACCATCATCTTATTCACCTATGAATTACAGATACTTAGATGGTATTGGAGGGATATTTTTGTAGCCTTTTTTTTTTCTTTCCAAATACAGTTGAGTCTTTCATTATGATAACTAAACACTGTATTATATTGATATATAATGGTTACCTAGAAATGCAAATTGGTTAAATATGATGTAAGATGATGGTGCCTAAAGGATCTTTCTGCTGTAGTGAAAGTAAAATGTATTGTTTCTGTTCAAATATCAGTCATATTTTAAAGCTTCTCCAAATGTAATTGCACTTTACAGTATGGATTTTGCCACAAGGGATTCTTACGGTTAGTTAATATGCACTTCCATGGGCTGTGGCTTAAGAGTCTTAATAGAGTGGTTTGGGGCTTTACTGTATATGCTTGCCAGCGTTTTCATGAGGAGTCAAAATTTGGCATCCATGCAGTCACTGATTTTACAAAGCTCCAGTTACAGGTCAGTAATTTCCGTCTCTGTCTGCCCGGCAACCTCGCTAAGTCTTTCATTGTTTCCTTCAAATTATTTATATGTACCGCATTAAATGATGAAGACTGGGAGTGGATTGATTTTACTGATGCTGGGGATGAGAAGAGGGTTGGGTTTTCTGTCCTTCATTGTTAGCCTCTACTCTGACTTTAGCCATAGTTTGAATCAACGCATTTTCTTTTCAATTATACAGAGACCTTTTAATTTCTATGAAACAGAAACATATAACTTCAGTAACAATCATGTGAAGACTAACTAAAGAATAGTAATTTTAATATGAATTTGCTTCCATGGTTATCTTGATTATTTCCAAGAAGAAAATATATTTTCTAAAAAAAGAAAAATAGTAAAAACCCAAACCTTTTCACATCCTTGGGAAGAGTACAGCATGGATACCTTGGGGAGTGGTTTTGTTTCATAACATAACTAGATATTCATATCTAAAAGTAGCATGTGATGCTTTTATTATAACCAGAATTGCTGGAGGAAACAGAAAAGCTAATGAAAGAAAAAATTGAAGTACAGCGTCAAGCTGAGAAAGAATATGATGACCTTCAGAAGCAAGTGAAAATCTTGGAAATAGACTTGGAAGAACAGGTCAATCGTTTCATAGAGCTAGAGCAAGAAAAAAATGCAGAACTAATGGACTTAAGGCAGCAAAACCAGGCTTTGGAGAAGCAACTTGAGAAAACAAGAAAGTTTCTAGATGTAAGTATGATAAAAGGCTGTGAAGGTGGGTGAGCACCCGTACTGAGGTTGAGTTCAGTAGGAAATGCTATTTTTTTTCTAATTTGGAGCAAACATAAAGCAGCACACAATAGTAAAATCGTTATATTTAATTAATGTTTTAAAAATTTAAAATTTGAGATGCTTGCTTAGGACTTCTCTGTATTTCTAAGTATAACTTAGATAAATGTTTAAAATAATGTGAAATTTCTAAAATTGATGAGGAAACAAATTTTCACGACCTTCATTTTTAGTAGTTTGTGAAATTTCCATATTTTTCAGTAAAGTCTGGCAGAATTAGTCTAAAGTCTGTGGAGGTCCTGCAGCTGGGTCAGGCGAACCCCTGTTATCAATGCTGATTGAAGGGATTGAGAGAATTCCTGTGAAGAAGGACTTGGGGGTACTGGTGGGTGAAAAGCTGGACATGAACCAGCAATGTGTGCTCGCAGTCCCACAAAGCCAGCCGTATCCTGGGCTGCATCAAAAGTGTGGCCAGCAGGTTGAGGGAGGTGGTTCTGCCCCTCTACTCCACTCTGGTGAGATTCCACTTGGAGATTCCACTGCATCCAGCTCTGGAGTCCTCAGCATATGAACCTGTTGGAGCAGGTCCAGAGGAAGGTCACAAAAATGGTCAGAGGGCTGAAGTTCCTCTGCTATGAAAAAAGGCTGAGAGAGTTGGGGTTGTTCAGGCTGGAGAAGAGAAGGCTTCAGGGACACTTCGTTGCAGTCTTTCAGTACTTAAAGGGGGCCCATAAGAAAGGGGGCCTTCCCAATTAACTCTCTAGCTGACAGCAGTAGGGAAAATAATTTTTTACATAATAAATAGAACACCCTGTAGCACCTTCTCTGCATAATCTATTACCAAGGCGTTCTAAAGGAGATAGCTTTTCAGGTACTTCTTAGCACCAATGGATTTGCTTTATTTTCATTTACTACTGTTACAAGGTTATTTTTCTCACTGCAACTAGTGAGTTATAATAGAACAATGTTCACAAATTAAAATACCTATTGTGGGTTCCATAGTCATAAATGCATTCTGGTTTGGGATTATTAATGGCGTAAACTGGAGATTTACAGACTATTGAGATGAGTAGTGATTTGTAATAGCAGTGTTAGAATTCTGCTCTTGAAACAGTACGTGAATTTTTAAAGTCTGCAGTTTGTAAAGGTTGAGGTTTTATTCTGATTTCCTCAATTTTTTTGCAGAATAATTTGTTTCTAGACAGAAGGATTCTTCTTTGTATCAGATACTTCAGCTAGTTTATTTTAATGCATCTGAAAGTGGCATTTAAAGATGATGCTTCACTGGATGCTACCAGTTGTGCACTATTTGCAGTATGTAGATGTATTTCCCAAATGTCAGACTGAGATCTAACAACCAAAACTGGTCAAAAGTAAAACTGAAATGCGTAATTCAAACAGTTTATGACTTTTTTTTTTTTTTTTCATCTGTGTTGGCTCCTCATCAGTATTAATACAGAGTTAATTTCTATTCTTAATTTCTATTTATGCTACATGTATCAAAGACAAACATTAGGAAAGAAAATCTCGAAATACTTCTCACAATTATTTTGTGTTGTGTACCTGGAACAGAAGAAATAAACCTATCATTTTTGTGAAGTAATACTAGGTGTATCTGTGCTGTCCAAATTTTTCAGAAAAAAAAGAAGTGAAATTTGTTGTCCCAAATGGTGAAAGAAGTTTTTGTTAAAGGTATCTGCAAGAGGTTCTGCTACCTTAAAAATACTGACATACTGTTACCAGCCTCACATTCAAAGAAATAAGAAGTAGTAATATACTTAATTTAGATAGGTTTTAAATCAAATCGTGTATCCACATAATTTCTTCACTTTCAGGAGCAAGCAATTGATCGAGAGCATGAGAGAGATGTGTTCCAGCAAGAGATACAGAAGCTGGAACAACAGCTTAAGATTCCACAAAGGAGTCAGCCTGTCAATGAACATCAAACCAGAGAGGTAATGTATTTTATCACTTGTGCTCAATGAATATAAATGACAAGTTGACAGCTGTTAAGATATTGTAATGAAACTATTTTATGGTGTACCTAACGTGTATCTGTTTACAAGCCAGGAAAGTAAAACCCCTTAGATGAAGCATAAGGTGTTGGGGGAAAGTGGTGAAACTGTGTTTTGGGTTGTTTTTTTTAGGCTAGCTGTACTAGACATATGGACACTTCATAACTTTCGTAATGGCTCTTTCATAGAAATTAATTTAGAAAACCCACGGTTTTCAAAAGCCTTTGGAAACATTCAGGACTACTTTAGCCATTTCATATGTCCTTATGTTGGTTTGTGACGTGTTGTTTATAGCACAGGTATGCAGCTGAAGGAATTGAGTTGCCAGTGTTTAGCACCTGAGATGTTTTAGTGCTCTCCGTGTACAGTTGAACCTTCCCAGTGAAACAAATTTAGTGACTGTAAAACAGCAGCTCAAGGGAGCCACAGAGAACTCTTAGACCCAATAAAATCAAGTGAAGTGGCAGCAGTGCAAATGCTAGAAATCCCGAAGCTTTTGCATGTTTTGTTTGATGACCTATTCATAAATTAAATTGCATTTTATTTTTTGTGTGTTTTCTTGTGTCCTGCTCTTTGAGCAAGGCCGATATTTTTGTGGGATTTTCTTGAATGATTTCAGTAGTAAATGCCTCTTATTAGGTTGCACTGCTATTTTCAAATAAAAGTTTTTATTGAGGTAGTTCAGTTGCTGTAATTCAATTCTTAAATATTAGCAGCGTTTAGCATTCTGTATTACATAGTTTAAGACCACAGAGAGTAATAGGCTATAAACATACATGTGACATGTAGATTTGCTTAAAATTCTCAGTTTCAGAGGTGTATTTCATTGAGTATTTTAAATATATTTTAATACAAAGGTTTGTAAGAAGTCTTACACTCAGAGTCAGTACTTTGTGATATGGCTGTCATCAGCCTCTGTGAGCAGTGAGTCTTCCGGAATTAACTGGGTATGTGTTAACCAACACATACAGAGCAATTCTTCATCTGTTTCCTTCCTTTGTAAACTGTATGCCCAGTCCTCTCCTATTGACATGTTCCACAGATGAGGGAGATTTCTTAGCAGAAGTAGTCTTCCTGAATTCAGGAAATCATTTTGAGTTAATTTCATTAAAGTGTCTGTTTATATGTGGGATGTGGGTAGCGTGCGAATTCCTGGTTAAAATTCTCACATATAAAGAGAAAAAAATCTCTCCCAAGGAAAAAAATATCAAATAAATAGATTTTCATAATAAAAAAAAAATGCCCTTTTTTTCCTGCACAGAATCTACATGTACAAATCACCCTGATTTATATACATGTATGTGAATACTCCTTAAGTTGACAGATATGCTACAATTGACATTTAAAGCTTGTTTTAAAATGAAAAACAACTGCAACTGTTATTAAAATTTTGAGAGTTGCATTAGAAATTTTTTTCATGAGAATTTTAGTAGGTAGAAGGATGGACAGTAAGATACTGTCTGCAAGTACCACAGACGCAGCATATATTTTTAGAGCTGGGCGGTGCTGAATGTGATACAGTACAAATAATAGACAGAATTTTCAATAGTGTACTTGATAAACATTTCATTTTTATCAGGCATTGTTTTGTGAAGCATATAGTCTTACTGTATAGTCTATTTTGATGTCACAAGGTTACTTGGAATACTTCATAAATATTTATATTATCATTATTTGTCACGTTTTTCTGAGATAGCTGCTTTTTTTCATAGCTGCATGATTTTTGAAATGCTCTTCTGCTTTAAATGAATACCATGAGCATTTTCTGTTGGTCACTTCTTTTTTATTGTTGTTTCAGCTTACTCTGTCAACTTATTCCAGGGAGGGTTGTCATAAAGAGTCTGCTCTAGACTTGATTTTTCTTTTTCCATTTCTCTCTCAGGACTATTCTGTGGTCACTTCAGACTTTGATGTTACTCATGGATGGATAACGTCAATAATACCATCCTGTCAGCTTTATATTCTGGTCCTCTTCTCTCCTATCTATTGAAATGCTTTGAGTCTTCTACCTTTTGGCTACATCGTAACTTCCTAATTGTAAATACTGAAACCAGTTTCTTGAGTGGGACAAACAATACTTTCCATGTCTCTTGCTCTATTGCTTAGCTTAACTGAGGTCTTAACCCTGTGCATCAGGCCTAAAACCATGGATTTGTGACAATACATGGATTTATCTTTCTTATCTGTAATTTTGATTAATCATTTCTGAAATACTGATAGAACTGGGATCATTCCTATTTCTACTGCTTCAGTTACTCTTTTAATATGTTCTTTCTGAGCTACAAACATTTGAACTACTGAGATTCAGAATGCTTTATTTGGATGCTTTGTTCCCTATAGAAAGTGAAATTACATCATCCATCACATCTGTTTGGTCCCATTTAACAAACCCAGCAAGAAAACAAAACTTCCTGCTTCTCAAGGTTGAAGTATAGCAATTCTCTTTAATGTTAAAAACCCAGTAAATTTTAGGATATGCCTATATGTCACTAGTCAACATCTTATTTTGAATAATTCTGTCAGACTTTTAGAACTATGGTATTCCTCAAAGATGCAAAGACCATCTTGACCTTAGGGTCAAGACATTCCATCCGTAGATGTTAAAGGTATCTTTTCAGGGAGCTGTGTATAGATGCCATGATACTTGCTTTTAAGGAACTAGAGATTCTGAAGGCTTCAGAAGGTCATTTCTAGAGAGTAGGTGATATAGCACAGAACATATGACTTCTTTAAAAAGGCTGTTTATATTTGTTGGATGTAGCACTACAGTATCCTGACTTTACATTCTGTTTCACCTAAAGAGTAGGAATTCCATTACAAAAAAAAAAAAAGGGATATTTTTTCTGTGTCAAAAATGAGTTCTGTTACTATTGCTAGCAAACCCTTCCAATATAGTACAGTAAGTTAATCTTGCCATGTTGTCACCAGGTTGAACAGTTAACAAATCATCTAAAAGAAAAAACAGACAAATGCAGTGAGCTTTTGCTCTCTAAGGAGCAACTTCAGAGAGATATACAAGAACAAAATGAAGAAATTGAGAAACTGGAATGCAGGATAAGAGAACTGGAACAAGCCTTAATCATCAGTGCAGACAACTTGCAAAAGGTATTACTTGATCTAAAATGATCATGTGTTTACTACTTTCTTATTTTCTTAAGAAAACAGTACATCATCTTTATTTGCTTATTAGTAATCTTATTTCTCTTTAAAGGTGGAGGAGCGGAAACAGTTTGGAGCCATCACATTAAAAGGAGAATTACCTCTTGAACTACAACTACAAGCTGAACGAGAAGCTGTGGACAGAAAGGAAAAGGAGGTAAAATACCTGTGAAATGTTCCATGTTTCCATTGATATTTTGGTTTGTCAGTTTTTGCTTTCTGTTGAGTTTAGTGGACTGTATAGATTAAATTTTTTAATAGAGACACAGCAGTCCAAATCCCTTTGAAATTCCCTTGTGAACCATGATAATTGTTACTATGTTAATGCTTGTGTCTGACAAGTGTTTCTGGAATCAAAATTCAGCCTGATTAAGAAAAACTTCATAGTGCTTTCAGCTGATTTTTAGTGGGTTTTAAAATTCCATTTGGTTTAAGGACTCAGAATGTCACTGAGTACACACTCTTTTGTTTGTGCAAACCAAACCAGTTTACTGTAGATGTTACACTTGAAAATGATGACATTTAATTTTTTGGTGTGGCTGTCTACTCCTTTTCCACCTTTTTGTTTGCTTGTTTGTTTGTTTTGTTTCCTTTTTTTTTTTTTTTCCAAACATAGGTCACAAACCTTGAGGAGCAGCTGGAGCAGTTTCGAGAGGAGCTAGAAAATAAAAATGAAGAAGTTCAGCAACTGCATATGCAACTAGAAATTCAGTGGAAGGAGTCCACTACACGCTTGCAAGAACTTGAACAAGAGAACGAATTATTTAAGGTAATTGTTTAATAGAGAAGCCTAGGGCTTTATTCACCCTTCTGCCCAGAAACAAATTCTTGGAAAAGCCAAGATGCCAAATTCTTTCTCAAGCATTCCACAGTTGAACTTGAAAAATATTCCATGAAATTTGTTTATTTTAATTCTTATTCCTTAAATACTCATACTGATAAAATATGCAGAAAATATTATGTGCAACTGTAAAATGGATTTGGTTTAGGGGTTGGTTTTTTTTTTTGGTAGGCCGAAATGGAACTACTGGGACTAGCTATCCAGAAATCTGAAGAAGCCACCATAAAGGACCATCATTTAGTGGCTGGGAGAATCGCTCGCATCATGCAAGAAAAGGAGAAGGAAATAGAACATCTTCATGAGCAAATTGCAAAATTGCAACAGCAACTTGAAGTCACAACTGACAACAAAGTACATACTTTTGAAATCTTTGAAATCTTTGAAACTTTGTGTTGCTAGCTGTTGAAAGGAAAAAAAAAAAAAGAGACAAATCCGCTGAGCTCCCGAGAATTATGTTATCTTACATTGCTGCCTTAATTTAAAAATGCAAATGCTTCCATTTCAAGGAACTCTTTAATCCTAATCTGATTTTCCTCTTTTGCCGTGTTTTTTATGAAGGATACTTTTTGCTTGCTTTCTATTATTCTTCCTTATTTCTGCTTGAGTTTTTGTCTTAAATTCTTCTTCATTCCTCATCATTCTAACACTTCTGAACACAGTGACTCTACTTTCAGTGTTATGTTTCCACCTGCTGGATCATGTTGGATTTTGTTGTTTTGGTTTGTGTGTGTGGTTTATTTGGTATGGTTTGGTTTGTTTCTTTTTTGTGGTGGGTTTTTTTGTGTTTTTTGTTTGTTTGTTTGTTTGTGTGTTTTTTGTTTTAGCAGGTGAACTTTTGTGCTCCATGAGCTTGTAAACTTTGTCATCATACCAGGGTTAGCAATATCTTTGATAGGGTTTGAAGCATGGTGGATGTGCAGACAAAATAATGTCTTTTATTAGAAATGGAGAGCAAGGAAGAAGAAAGCAGATTTAACTTTTCTTTATTTACTGAGATTTAACAGCCGTAGCTTGCTGTTATTTTTCAGTTATGCCGTTCTCTAATAATGAGCTTCATCTTCTTCTGCATTACTTCCATTTTATACAGATAGAACAAATCTTGATTTCACCAGAAATACATACTTTGCATTGATGTGACAGCAGAAACAGGCTTTCAGTCTTGCTTTCTTTATAAAAAGAAAATTGGGTTTTTTTTTTCAGTAGATGAATTTTGTATTCTGACCATTTTAAATGTGAAAATATATTAGTCATAAGATTTAACCCTAAAGCAAGTATTATTTAGTAAGGTAAGAACAGTAGTTCTGTTAGTCCTCAGTAGATGATATAACGTTTAGAGTAACATTCTACGAGGATATTGAATCCATTAAAATAGGGCTCCAACTGAGCTGGATAATTTCACAGAGTTTTTTATGTACAGAATTTAGTTATAATTAACCTGAGTGAATAATGACAAAACTTTGAAGTGGATTTAGGAAAGATCATACTTTAGGAATCCAGAATGATTCTTCTTTATACAGTTACCACAGTAATATACTTACATTTCTTGACTTGAGAAGAACACCCAGGATTTAGATATAATTAATTTTAGTGATTGTTTCTTTTCCTGTTGTATGAAGTTTCATTTTTTTAATTCATCCTCTTAATCAGGTACATTTTCTAGGATATTAAATAGTTACTCTGCTTGATTATGAGATCAGTATTAAATATGAATAGTTTGTTCATAGGTTAATCCCTTTCTACTCCCTTAGACAACTTCATCCCATGAAGTGCTTTTCTTTTAATTGCTGCATTTGCCATATTTATTCCATTATGTTTCTAAAAGACTCTCTTAGCATTCTTACCTCTTTTAGGTACCACAACTGATTTTATTTTATAATGCCTCCTTCTGAATATTTTTCACAGATTTCCTTCTGCCTTTTCCATTTCCATTGTAGAAGCTCTGTTCATTTCAGATCTCCAGATATTCTCCTAAGCAAATATATCTACTTTGTTTCTTAGTCTTTATGTTGGTGTGTCTTTACATTGACATTTTAAAGGACTTTTTGTCATTATTTTACACTCAGATAAGAATGTGCTCCTAATGCAATTTAACAAGCAGATTTTTTAAATATATTTTATAAAGTCTATTCTATTGGACTGGTAACTTGTCTTATTATTCCCTTTTCTAAGACTTTTTTATTTATTAAGTTTAGTGGTCATTGACACCAGTCACTCCATTTTTTTCTTGTTATTCTTTTTCTAGAAACTCATTTTTTTCTTGTTAGAAGTTGACAGAAGATGGTGTCTCTTCTGCATCATAAGTCATCGCCCTTATATTTCCTTATTTACAACATTTTATTGATTTCTTGGAATTTTGAGCCCCTTACAGAGCCTGTAATTTTAAGTGTCTTTATAACTGATCTAGGAAAATGTTATTCTTGCTCTCTTCATGTCTTCACCAATCTCTTTGAATTTTGTTGGGTAGTCATACATTTAAAAATAAATATTTCTATAACTGTCTCTCTTCACCTTAGCACAAAGAATTGGGTCTACAGGTGCTACTTGCCCTGCATGTTTTTGTGCACATCTGCATATGGGTATCTGCGCAAACATAAACAGACACACAAATATTTAAGTTTGTGATAGGAAACATCAGAGTCAACTGATTGGTATTTTCTGTGGTCTCAGACTAAAAAGCATGTTATAACCTTATTTTTCAACACAATTAATTAAAGGTCTATCTATATTTAAAATGCATATCCTAATTGACTGTGTCCTATATAAATCTATTTGACCATATGAATGAGCGGTGCTTTTGCATGAAGAGCACAGTATCTATCTAGTTTAACTGAAATAACAAAATTTATCTAACCTGTATATGGTAAACCTGAGGAATTTTTTTTTTCATTTTTTCTTAAAGAAAGTATCAAGTGCAGGAAAATTTACCTGTAATTTTTAAGCTTCATAAATCTTGGTTCCTTAAATTTCATTTGAGCAAAAATAGCTTATTAAACCTTGATTCATAAGAAGATTTAATAGCAGACATGAGAAGAATTATCTGTGGTTTTAATAGTTACCCATTATGAAGTTCTTATCTTGTATATTATTTTTTTTTTCAGGTTATTGAAGAGCAAAATGAGCATATACGTGATCTTGAAGCACAGGTGGAATGTCTGAAGAGTGATCAAGAATGTGTGAAGAAAAGAAATGATGAGGAAGTAGAGCAGTTGAATGATGTAATTGATAAGCTTCAGCAGGAACTGGCAAATATTGAACAAAAAGCACCTGCAGACATGGCTGCTCTTCAAGAAGATGCTGACAGTCTGAAACACACTCTTGAAACAGTTCTGGCAGAAAAGGAAGCTTTGGAGAAGCAAGTAGAAAATGCAAATGTAGAGGCATCTCGAACAAGAAATGAGCTTGAGGAAGCAAAATTAAAATTGAACCAGCTAAAGCAAGAAATAAGTATGTTAAAAAAAGAGCATGACAGAATAACAGACAAATATAAGTGTGCATTGATAAAAAGTGATAGAGAAAACAAAGATGATAGAAGTAATGAGAAAATTGAAAAAGTGGAAGAAGGCTTATGTGAGAAGATAGAGTTGGTAGATCAATCCCAGCTTAAGTCTTCAGATGAGAATACACGAGTTGCCATTAGCAAGATGGAGGTACAACTGCAGCAACTTCAGGCATGCATTAAGGAAAAAGATTCAGAACTGTACCAGTTGTACAGTAAAATAAAAGACCTGAAAGAGCAAAGGAAAGCTGAAAAAGAAACACTTGAAAAGAGGATATTAGAACTGGAAGAGACACTGGTGGATAAAGTTGCTGCTGCTCTTGTGAGTCAAGTCCAGCTAAATGCAGTTCAAGAGCAAAGGAAGGAATTTTCAAAAAGTGTAGAGGAAGAAAGCAGAAATGCCCAAACAGAGGGTTGGAGTAATAGAACTGAAAATGAGATGGAATCAAAATTATCATTCTTAACACAGAGGCTTAGTGAGATGGAGGACCAATTGGCGACAGTAAATTGTAACTTGGAGCTAGAAAAAGAAAATGTTAAAGTTGCACAAAAGGAAGCTGAAGTGAAAGAAAAACGACTCTTAGAACTTCAGCAATTACTAGAAGAAGTTCAAGAAAAATACAAAGGAGAGATTCAGAAATACATTAAGCAAGAAGAAATACAGATATATCAGGTAATTTGATGACATTATCATTTGATGACATTTCTATCATGATTCCAAAGGTATTTCCCATCAGTGTTTTTTACCGATACACATTTGTTCTGATTTCCATCCACCACGGGTTATGTTACCTCTGAATTAAAAACCTTCAGTCAAAGTGGACTATGCCTGGTAGCCCAAACATGGGCTTGATTCAAGTGCAAAGACATGATGGAACCCAGTGCTGAACCAGAAAAGGTTCTAAGACCTTTCATCTAAATGCAGATTGAATTAATGTCATAAATGTCTTATAAATGTAATAATATTATCAGCCTTCATTTCCTACCTCTTTTGACCTTCCTCCCTGTGCTTTTGATGTGGTGTAGACAATTTCTACTTGCACTTCAGTAAACCAAGAAGGCAGTTTTTCCTTCCATGCTTGTCTTTCCTCCCATGCTTAGTTTGTGGGAGTTAATCTAGGAAAATGGTCTTTCAGTCTATATTTTTTTGAGGCTATGTTAATCCAAATAACACGTTTGTTTTCCCCTATGATCTTTTCACTTCTGGCTTTTATAAGTTGTTAATGAAAGCAGTCTGCACAGTTAATACTCTATTCTTTGTAAGATTCTCAACTACCTGAAAGGAAGTTATAGTCAGGTGGGGGTTGGCCTCTTCTCCCAGGCAACTCACAACAGGACAAGGGGACATGGGCTCAAGCTCTGCCAGGGGAAGTTTAGGTTAGATGTTAGGAAGAAATTCTTTAC
>JANHFX010010943.1:13165-32293 GCA_027560015.1 Chloroceryle amazona | reverse complement strand
TCAGGGGTTGGACTCGATGATCTTGGAGGTCTTTTCCAACCCAATCTATTCTATGATTCTATGATTCTATGATTCTTCACCATTTTCTGTATCTTGTGTTGCCACATAGGTAGGAGCACAACTCATAGAATGTCAGAAAGAAAATGTGCTTATTAATGAACTAGAGCAAGTCAAAGAAGAGGCAGCTACTGCTAAGGAAGAACTGAGCAGCTACATAGAAAAGGCAGAAAAACTTCAGCAAGAACTAGCGGTAAGAGCCAGATTGTTCCATATTGTATTTAAAGCAAATTATTATAGGGACTTCATGTGCAAATATGCATGCTGTATTTTTTTTTCATCTTGTACTGAGACTGACACTGAAAAAAACTAGTCATTCAGTACCTACTGTCAGTGGAATAGAGCTGATGCTGTAGGCAAATCTTCACTTGTTGCCAAAGTACATAGTTGTACAGTCCACTGTAATGCAACAGTGGATCTAGAGCTGTATTTTTTACCACCCTAACTGCTTTAAAATAGGACTCAACTGATCTCTAATGGCATAGGGGGTTGGTTGGGGTTTAGAATTTTTTTCTTTTAAGTATTTGGAAGGACTGTAATTCAGATTCTTTACAGGTAAAAGAAGCAAGTCTGACACATCTTCGGGAAGACCTGTGCAATGTCAAAAAGAACCTAGTTGAAGCAGAAGAGAAGCTTGCAAGTTATGTGAGAAAAGACAAGGAAATGGCAAAAGCTGAAAGCAAAAATGATGCAGAAATATTGTGTGATTTGTCAACCAATGGGTCTACACTGATTAGGAAAAGCTCATCATCGCAGACAGACAAGACTGTGGAAGTCAACAGCTGTATCCAGACTTCACCAGTCCTTGTTAAAAATGCAGAAACCCAAATTGATTTGCAAAATGGATGTTCTTCAGAAGAGATTGCAGAGATCGTAAGAGATTTTACTGAAAAAATTGACCAAATGCAAGAACTCCACGCTGCTGAAATTATGGACATGGAGACAAGGCATATCTCTGAATCTGAAGCATTAAAAAGAGAGAAGTTTGTTGCAATCCAAGTATTAACTGAAGAATGTAATACTTTAAAGGAACTTATAGAAACTCTACAAGCCAAAAAGGTATGCATCCTATTTTACATTCATTGAACTACTTCAGTTCGTGCTTTCACTCCTGCTACAGAAACTCCTGAAGTGTGAACCACCACATGTTCAATATAAAACTTTTAAGTGTTCCAGTGTTTCCCTGGCCCAGGGAGACATTGTGAACCCTTTCCTTGGGAGTTTAAGTTTGGGAGTGTGCTTGACTGTCAGATGCTTCCTTGTGCTACTACCTTGGACCTGTCCTGCTCTACTGATTGACATCTTTCTTATCTCTGTTTTAATTACTTTGATTGCAAGCTAAGATGTACAGTGAGACTCATACTTTCTGCTCCTTAGAATAAGCTGCCTTATTGGTGAGTGGGTGTGAGGTGATTAAAGACTTGATTGTTCTCTTTTCTAAATATAGGGGAGCCCAGTTTCAGGATTAGCACATTCGCTACCCTATCAAGCTAGAGATGGAGGTTCTAGTGGTAAGAAACTTGTTTTTATAGATTTCAAACAGCATTGTAAATTAAATGTACTTTTCAAATATTGTTTAACATTAAAGATTTTGCATTCTAAGACATAAAAACAGCTACTCCCCAGATGAAAGCAGAGGCCTGTCACAATTAGAAAAAGTGCTAAGTGTGCCATGTCTTTTAATTTGCGACAGAAGGAGAAGTATTTAATAGAGTGGAGATGGGTTGAGTTGAGGCATCAGATGCTAATTTTTTTCTTCCTACTGGAGTTCCTGTGTTCTTACATGTTACATTATCTCTTCAGTGTAGCTTCATAATCTCATGATAGAAATTAAATACAGTTCCCTAGCAGTGGGTGATGATGACAGGTACTGACTTTTCCAAGAGCAATAAAGATTATTAATATGATCCTTTTAATAGGCAAAAGCTAAACATATTTAGCATTATTGTCTGTGCAAGTAGTTGTCTCTCTTTTAGAAATAAAGATTTTTAAGGGTAGGGTTTGGGTTGTTTTGGTGGGTTTTTTCAGGTTTTTTTTAGTTTTGTTTTGCTGTTACTGCTTTGAAACTGTCATACTATAGAACAGGTACTCTTCAGACTTAGTCAGCCCTGGTGACATGCAACCTTCTGTTACAACAACGCACAAAAAAGCTTTTTTGATGCCTCTTCTTCAAAGTTTCACAGTAATCCAGCTTTCATGTTTTTATCTCCTTTTATTTTAGACTCCAGTTCAGACTGGAGTCAAGGAATGTGTCTTACTCAGACCCAGGGATCTGACATGATATCTGAAGGAATAGATGAAGGTGAAGCTTCAACAGATTTACTTCCAAAGAAAATTAAGGTAAAATAGAACTGATCATTTTTATTATGGAGCAAGAGTGATACTACCAAAAGCTTAGATAAGGTGCTGTTTGATTAGTGAAAAGAGAACCATTTAGATAAGTCTTAAAGTGTTCCCTATTTTAATATACATAAAGATACTTCTGATAAATCATGTGCATTTTTGCATGTTAGATATGAGCTTTGTAACTGTAGATTTAAGAAATATAACTACTGTTAGTTATAATTTATTGTGGTTACTTCGGGTTAATGATAATGTAATATATTTACACAGTTGCATAGCTTATGTTATTATAGGTGTAGAATAATATATTATGAAAGTAAACAAATGTGTTTATTACGAAAAGTAAAAGTATTGAGCTTTTACACATTTCTTGCAACAAAGCCCTAGCTTAATAGTAAATTCAAAAAACAAATTGCAGAGCTCACCTGGAAGCTTCCCAAGGACTTGGTTTTTAAAATGTCAGTTTCCGTCAGCTACCATTTTAAAATAGAAGTATTAATTTGACAGATGAACATTGGGAATTTTAATTTGAAACTGAGGAAAAATACACCTATTTAATAAGTCCCGTTATTTGGCAGATGGAAGAAGAGGGTGAAAGAACTGTGTGACACTTCCATCTTTAATATGAGGAAGTGTAAATAGTCTCCATACACCAGTCAGTTTAGAAGTACCAGTATTCCAATATGTATGAAATAAAGTTATTGTTGCTATTATGACTGGCATTACTGATTTTTTTTTTTATTATTATTTTTATTTATTGTAGGGTTTGCTGAGAGCAGTCCATCATGAAGGCATACAGGTGCTTTCTCTCACTGAATTTCCATACAGTGAAAGAGAGATGCCACCTCTTAAGCAAGAGCCAGAAGCTTGGCTTGAGGAAAGAAAAGCTTTTCTAAGCACGATTTCATCTTTGAAAGAACTAATTGCAAAAATGCAACTTCACAGAGAAGCTGAGGTATAAATAATATCCTAAGATTCTATCTAAATGAAAAAATATTTATGATAACCTTATAAGGTGCATTCATAATTCAGGTTTCAATGCCCTAAATGCTACAAGGCAAAAAAAAAAGGCTTTTTGCTACAAGGCAAAAAATATAAAAAATAACCAGGAAAAATGCACGTCCCACTTTCTGATAATAAAATTGATAATAGATTACAGCTTGCATTTGTTCTTCTGTGCATTGATAGCTTTGACTGTGTAAATCCATCTTTTAACAACAGTTCTATTTTGAAACCCTGTTTCCATTATCAATTTTTTGATAGATTTATTTTTATTTTTTTGAAAGTTATTTGTTGATGTAGAACTTCTGTACTATTATAAAGGTAGTGTAGTGAGGAAAAAGGGGGGGGATTTTTTTTTTTCTATTTTTTACTATTTAACAGTAGTCTGATTAAAACATATTAAGACTTGCCTAATTACTTCAATTAGATTTTTGGATATATGTAGGTAGTTTCTATTACTTCTGCGTTTCCTTCAGGATGTGAATTGGGGCGATTAATTTTATATTATTATAAAATTAAATCTTCTTCATACACAGTATCTACATACTACCACTTAGCTCTGTGAGAGTCTAGGAATATCATAAAAAGTAAAAGGATAATGTGGTACAGCAACATAGATAAGAACTACACTGGGCTAAGTTTTCAGTTATAAAAAGCTAAATTGCTTTCATCTAAACCAGATAAAAACTTAGCATTTGTGCACACAGAATAAATCGTAATTTGTACAATAAATACATCCATTTGTATGAATGAATGTTACAAAGCTCTAGGTTAATGACTGGACTCAGTGCTCTTAAAGGTGTTTTCCAATCTAGATGATTCTGTGAATATTGAATAAGAAAAGCTCAATATTCCAATGAGAAAACACCCTTTACATAAAATGATAATGAACGTACTTGATATAATCTTTGAATTCTGCCGTTTAATTTATTTTTATGCCACTGTAGGTTTATGCGAGTACTGGGTCTCCTGAAGGTGTCTCAGACTGGCGAGGAGAACTTCTGCGTGCTATTCAACAGATTTTTGTGAGAGAACAAAATGTTCTCCTTGCTGCATTTCAAACCGAACTTGCAGAACTGGGCACAGGGGATGCAGTGTCACTGATGAACCAGTTAGAGCACAGACTACAAGAGCAGGTAATATAAAACATACTTCAAGTGTGTTTGTCTACGTTGGATTTTAGTTTTGAATGTATAAATCCGTATTAAAATGTATGAATTAATGGTAGTTTTGACAGTCTAAGGGTGAAAACAAAGTAGGACTTCTGGGTGCCTTTAAAAGAAAAACTGATGTGGTAAAGGAAAGAGATTTTTGGGTGCACAAGCTACAGTAAAAATACAGCTTTCAGAGGTCAATTTGAATTCAACACAGTTGTCCTGAGCTTGATTTCATTAAGTTAGTTAGAATTACGTTACACTATGTAAGAGAAAAGGTAGCTTGTATATATGAGCAAGCTGTAAGAGGAAGTGATAAGGCTGCTGTGGGACAGAGAGGTCAGTTACCTCCTCTGGAGCATGGAAGAATTAGTGAGGAAAATTACAATTTGCCATAAAACTGATAGCTCTTTTTATTCTATAATTTTGATGCCTAGTAGGAAAAAAAAACAAAACCAAACAAAAACAAACAGCTCTTCACAACATTATAATGTTGATTTAATTATGACTTAATTAAAAATGTTTTGAATATATATGCACTACGAATATATAAGTAAAGGTAATATTCACACCATAGATATTCTAATAAAATCTGGATTTTTTTTTTTTTTTTATATATTTCTATTGCTAATAGGCTACTAACCAGAAAGCAGCAATGGACTTTCTTCAGAATGCAGACAGAAGAAGCTTGCTGATGGAGATTCAAGTAT
The DNA here is from genome assembly GCA_027560015.1 of Chloroceryle amazona. Lineage (NCBI taxonomy): Eukaryota > Metazoa > Chordata > Aves > Coraciiformes > Cerylidae > Chloroceryle > Chloroceryle amazona. Next base: position 27,027 of record JANHFX010010943.1, on the reverse strand, counting down.
TACAGGCTCAGATGAACAGTAAGAAAAATAACCCAAAAAGAGAAGAAGAGATTGATTCAAAAAGTCAAGGTGACTTCTGTGGTTGTATATGTTCTATTTCCAAATGCTTTCCTGGCATTGCTCATAATGTTGTAGGTGAAAAAATTCTGACTTGCTTTGCTTTCTGATTTTGATATTCATGTTCTGAATGCATGCTTTTCATCTTTTTCAATCTTACTGGACTAATTTTGCAGGAATTAAGATATAGTCTGTGTTCTTGTGACTTGTATCAAACTGAAAATGATACAAAGTTATTTCAGTTGCTCATCAGGCTTGACTTTCAGGGTTATTTTCCATGTATGTGATTCAGTGTTGAGGTTCAATGACCTTGAAATTTGGTAAAATGCATAGTCAGTCATAACGAATAAACTAAGAAGCCATTAGAATGAACAACAAAAAGTTCAGAAAACAGGTATACTTTAAAATTAGGTAAATGCTCACTGTCAGTGTTTTGTCACAAAAATCAGGTAACAAGTATTTATACCTACCTAACTTAATTTACCTTAATCGTAATCCAACACGTGTATGTAGCCTTTTAGAAAAGTTTTAAGAGTTGAAGTTATTTCTTGGAAAGTATGAAAGGTATTCCAGTATAAAAGGTGGAGATTTGCTTTCAATCCACTATTAACAGACTAGATCCTTTTAAAATACAGGCTCTTAGTGACAGCCTTGAGATAGCCTTGTGGTCATTCTCTGTGCTAGGAGAAACTTTACTTGAACAGTGTTTGTTTACTAAGTCATTTCCATATCAATGGTGCTCTTGATAGAAATGCTGGAGTATAATGTGCAGCAGAAGCAATCACAGATACTAGAGATGCAAGTGGAGATCCGGAACATGAAAGACAGAGCGGCTGAGCTTCAGGAACATCTGAATTCAGAGAGAATGATGGGTACTGAGCTGAAGAATGAACTTGCACAAGCCAAACTAGAGCTTGAAGCAACCCTTAAAGCACAACACAAGCACTTCAGGGACCTCGAAACCATCAGGTGTGACTTTCAGTGCCCAACTTTCTGTGGTGGCGGTGAAGACGACCTTTTCTCTGTTGTCTCAAATCACAAGAAGTTGATCTCGTGTAATGTAAATGCTTCTCAGTTTTTCTGTAAAACATACCTAACAACAAATAGAATTCCATTCCATTTGATGAAAAATATAATTCTATAGAGATCTGATTCATCATTTGATTTAATGATGTATTAATATCAAGTTTCTTTAAAAAGTTTGAGACATGAGACTACTGTACACAAGCTAATAAGTATACCAGATTTATTAAAGGGTTTTCTGATTCTAAAACTGAACACAGAAAAAAAAAAAAGATTGCAGAGTTACGATGACTTTGCAAGTACTTCCATATGAAATTATATAACTAACTTCTAAGTATTGCTTTGGCATGGTCAGCAGCAGAGGTAATGGGCCAAATACTTGGCATTGAAGAAAGCCATTATTATTTATGCCTTTACCAGATGAGTGTGCCTCTGTGTATGGTATCTTAATGTTCACCTCAGAGATAACAAATAAAGACAGAGTCTAAATTTGTATTACTTTATAGATTACCTTGTAGCCTTTGAAGATCATCAGGAGCAAAATTCCTTCACAAATGAATGCAAAATTGATTTGTGAAAACCTGAAAATTCAGGGCATAAATTTTTCTCTTTTTTTTTTTTTCCCCCAAGATAGGCTTTTTTTTTCCCCTTTGAGACATATGGCAGCAAGGTGCTTTTCCTCTGCATTCTTTCATGTTTTGGCCAGGACTGCGTGCATTTGAACAATAGCTGCCTTTGAACCACCAATTAATAAAAAATAGCAGCTACAGAGTTAGCAGGATGGACACACTTTATATCATTTTTGAGCTGTGCAACTCTGTTTTTAATTTTTGTGTTAGGCTTGTTTTTCTAAATAGGTACACAAGATAGACTAATATCAACTAATTGATGCTAATGTGATAGGATTAGATTGTCTAATCTAAAGGTTGCCCATTTCTCTTTTAGGACTGAGGTTAAAGAAAAAGCAGCTGAGCTAGATATTCTCAAGGATACAATGGCCAGTGAACAGAAAAAGTCCAGAGAGCTACAGTGGGCTTTGGAAAAGGAAAAAGCTAAAGTGGAGCGCAGTGAGGAAAGAGGAAGAGAAGAGCTTGAGGTATTCCATAATCCCAAATGGCCTGGAACATAAAGAAGAGTGGTTAACATTTCATCTCAGCTTACATTTTTGTCCAGTGTGTGCTCTGTGTTCTGCTTCCCACAGCAGCATTCTGTTGTCTAGAGCTGAAGAAAGATGTATGGAAGCTGTATAGCAAAGAAAGAAAAAGGTCTGATGGAACTTCCATTTAAATCAATAGGAATTTTACAACTGTGCTTTTCAGTGTCAAGATGAAAAGATTGTACTTTGTATAATAGCCCTCAGATATTCAAGGAGACAGGACACTGCTAACATAGCTACACCTAGTCATCATCATTCCCCCCAGCCTAATTTGTGAAGGATAGTATTTAAGAATATTATATTAAGAGATACATTGTTTGTCTCCATTTTAAAAGTCAGCAGTTTCACAGCATGACAACCAAACTAGGGAGTTGAGGAGAAAACGCATTATTAGCTTCCTTGGTACCTCTGTAGTATCTGATATAGTGAGAGACAGAGGAAGAGCGGGTACCTTAGTACAAATACTAAGAAAAAAATGCAGTCACTTCAACAGCATAGATTTATTTACATCTTGAAATCTTAACTTGCAAAATCCCTTTCACAGTTTTAGAAGGTAAAAGTAGCTAGTTATCTTCAGCTTCAGAACTGCCACTGTTTGTATCTCATTAAAAATATATTGCAAATATTCTTTTATGAGATTGTCTTACTTTGGAATAAAGACACATGTAATATATTTTAATATCAGATGCCACTGCAATGTTCAGAGTATTGTCACATTAATTGGGGATAGCAAAACCTGTGAAGAGGAGCATGTGTAGAGGTAGCATATCTGCAATTTGCAGAAGATAATGGAAAGTATACACATATGGCATTAATCAGTTGTTTTCTTTTGCTTTCTTATGGAAGGATTTAAAGTTTTCACTTGAAGATCAACAGCAAAAGAACCTACAGTTAACTAAACTTCTGGAGCAAGAGAGGCAGCTGTCAACTGATCTGCAACAGAAAATTGAATCCCAAGAAGCACTCAGTGCTGCCCAGCTGTCACGTGAACGAGGCCGTAATTCTGAGTTGCAGGTGCTTCTTGAATCAGAGAAGGTTCGAGCTCTTGAAATAAGCAGTGCCCTAGAAAGGGAAAAAGAGTTATGTGCTCAGCTTCAAAGTGCTGAAGATAAGGAGCAAGGTGGAACACCTAATCCATCTGAGGAATTACTTAAAGAGCTACAGAAACAAATGGATGAAAAGCATGACCGTATAGTGGAGTTAGTAAGTGAGATGGAGAAGTATAAACTGGAATCTGTGCAAGTGAGGCAGCAAATGGAAAAAGAAAGGCAGATCCAGAGGAAAGCATTACAAGCAGAACAAGATGCTAACATAATAGCACAGAAGAAACTCCATGACCTGGAGTCCAAAGTAGAAGACCTTCAGTGGCAGCTTGGAGAAAAGAAGCAAGAAGTTCGTAAGTTAGGGAATGAAACAAAGAAGTTGCAGGAAATAATCCAAGAACTACAGAAAAAAGAGCAGGAGAATGAAGGAAAAAAGGAAGCTGAAAGGACACCAAGCCACAATACAAATGAGGTACAGTAGGAGTGAGAGCAATGTGTAAGACTGAACTGTGCAGTTTAGCTTTTAGTTCTTTTGTTCAGTTAGGATTGTGTATCACTGTGCTTTTACTTGATGTGTAAAATAGCCTGCAGAAGGCAAAATAGGGGCACCAGAGAAAGGGAAAGCATTCCAGTTTTGCTACATAGAATTATGCAGACATTCTCTGACAGTGATGCTGTAGAGATGTGTAAGGAGAAGTGTGAGCAGGAGAAATGCATCTTAATGTACAGAGACACTTTGTGGCGCAGTACAGGAGAAAAATCTTACCTGCATCCAGGTGCAGGAGATAGCTATTCCTTCTCAGGAATGCTCCAGGTCAGTGCTATTAATCACTAGTTCATAAACCACAAGGGGCCTTTGAAACATTTAAAAGTGACCTCCCAACAACTTCATTAATGAAATGAGCAAGTAGTCAAACAAGTATATGTGTGAATATGTATATGTGAGCAAACAAAATAGAAGGAAGAAGTAAAGGTAAAAAAATTAATGTATTTAGCTTAATTTTTAGATGAGTGCAAGTTGGGACCACTGTTGCCTGAAAATTTTCTCTCTAAAAGGTCTGGAAAGTTTTAAAATTATTTTTAAATTACTTCTAAAACTCTTTAGAAACTTCCCTGTGAGACATAAGCATTATTGGGTGAGTGATTTGTGGATAATGCCAGGGAGCATTGGCAGGAGACTTGCACCTTTGCTGACGATGTTTTTGCCCATCCTGCCACCATTCCATGCTTTTTGGCAGCTGTCTGTCTGTGGAGCCAGGAAGGAAATTTTTCTTTCAATCTAATTTGGCTACTGGTTTTAATCTTCTGAATCACTGGAAACTACCACAGCTAGAGGCAGGATGTTGAGTGTATTGATAACCAGGATCTCATCAGCCTTCCTGCTGTTTGTGTACCTTGCTCTCCTCCTCAGAGCGCACTGCCAGCACAGCCATCAGCACAGTCTTTCCTTGGATCGGGTTGGCAGTGGCTGCTGGGTCTTTTTCCGCTCTGGCAGCAGACAGTATGATCTGCTTTCCAGGATTTTCCTGGAGTTTCAAATAATGGATCTCCCGTTGTTTCCTGTGACACTTGCAACACGCTGCTTTTTTTTCGTTGGTACCACACCATGGTGAAATACCCAAAGGCACAGCCATAGGGTCAGGTTCCTTGGCTGGGCTAGCAGCTCTTACAAGGCCAGCATCAAGGGGTGTTAGTGAGGGGAAGGAGCATGTGTTCAGTGCATTGTGTCATTTGTGAAAGCATCAGTGGAATGGTTGCCTGTGACTGTGGACTAACCTCCATGACCATGGTGAGCTTTTTCTAATCCTGTACTTCAGACTATGAATTGGTCATCGAAACACATGGGCACAGTTTCCCAAATTCCATGCACAACTGCTGGTGGCTTCCTGCTGGCCAAGTTTCCTACAGTCATAGAATGCCTTGGGTTGGAAGGGACCTCTAAAAGTCATCTAGTCCAAACCCCCTGTAGTAAGCAGGGACATCCTCAACTAGGTCAGCCTCATCAAGCCTGACCTTCCTTGAATGTCTCCAGGGGATGGGTCCTCCACAACCTTCCTGGGCAACCTGTTTGAGTGTCTCACCACCCTCATAGTAAAGAACTTCTTCCTTACATCTAACCTAAATCTACTCTTCTCTAGTTTAAAGCCATTCCCCTTGTAAACGGTCCCTCCCCAACTTTCTTGTAGGCGCCCTTCAGGTACTGGAAGGCTGCTATAAGGTCTCCCTGGAGCCTTCTCTTCTCCAGGCTGAACAATCCCAGCTCCCTCAGCCTGTCCTTGTAGGAGAGGTGCTCCAGCCCTCTGACCATTTTCACGGCCCTCCTCTGGACCCACTCCATCAGGTCCATGTCCTTCCTGTGCTGAGGGCTCCAGAGCTGGACTCAGTATTCTAGGTGAGGTCTGACCAGAGCAGAGTAGAATGGCAGAATCACCTCTCTCGAACTGCTGGCCACACTTCTTTTGATGCAGCCCAGCATGCAATTGGCCTTTTGGGCTACAAGTGCGCATCGTTGGCTCCTGTCCAGCTTCTTGTCCACCAGCACCCCCCAGTCCTTTTCTTCAGGGCTGCTCTCTATCACCTCCTCCCCCAGCCTGTATTGATAATGAGGATTGTTCTGACCCAGGTCCAGAATCCTGCACTTGGTCTTGTTGAACCTCATGAGGTTCATCTGGGTCCAATTTTCCAGCTAGTCCAGACCTGGATGACATTTGTTGAATGCATTCACACTATAGCCATATGATTGCTAGATTCTTAGTCAAGAGAGGCAGCATGCTATACCATTCACAAATAATGCTTCAGTGTTAGACTATGACAGTAGTGTAGTCGCACTAAACTCCATTCTGTGTCAACTGTTTCCATTTTAAAGCGCTGGACCACTTGCCTTATATATATATATATTTAAAATTGCATATTTATGTACAGACTACCTGGGATACACCCAACGACAGAACAAGAAATTGGGTTCTCCAGCAAAAAATGGAAGGAGCCGATGAATCAGCCTACCCCACGCTGACAGGAGGACATCTCTCTGCTGCTACTGAAATTCTGGAAAATATCAGACAAAAGCTACAAAATGTATCTCCAAAGCTGAAGCAGTTGGCTCGGAAAGCTGCTAGCAGGTTAGACCAGTCTTTGGCTTCTTGGTTTTGTTACTAGCAACCAGCAAGCTAATATATTGGGGTTTAAACATCATTCTCAGACTGCAGACCTGATTTTGGGGTTGTTCTAATTTTATAGTATATGATAGTATATGAGATACACTGATGTAAGACAGAAACACAAAGTATGAAGTGGTGATCTAAATCTTACATGTTTAATATGATCCTGTATAAGTTACAACAGCATTGTCTTTTTTTTTCTCTGAAAATTAATAATATTTATTTGGGTGTGGTGTAGATAGATTGTTTTAAAAAAATAATAATTAAATAATTAACTTTATAAGGGAATGAATATAGGAATTATTGCTATTCATCACCCCCCTTGCTTCCCCCAGAAAAACATAACATTTTACAGTCAAGTGAAACTGATCTTGATTCTTAATTTCTCAAGTTACTATCTTCTTAAGAAAAAAAAATCGCATGGTACCAGGTCCCTAGGAGGTTTGAATCTGTTTTTATTTTGCCGTGATGATGATTTAATATTAAACATTTGTTTTGAAACACTTGGGCAAAGTGGAATGCATTATATCCTGAAAATACCCTAAGATTTTGCTCACACAGATTCAGCAAATTTGTGGGAAGTGGAACCACAGTTTAAAATGTGCTTCATGTAGAACTTCCTTTTCTCAAAATCAGTGGAAACCATTCTATGCAAATTCTTTATAAATTCAACCCAATTTTGCATAGTGCAGTGTTGAAAATGTTGCCATGTCTGCAGTAGCAATGCTGAAGTGACTTGCTAAAGACCCAGTGCGTATAGATCAAGGGAAAGTCCAGTCAGGCTGGCTCATGGCATCAAACATCACTTCTGTTTCAGATTACAGTTTGAAACAGCAGATGATCAAGACTTCACTGCAGTACAAAATGCTATTGAAGAAGTTATTTCAGAGCTGCAAAAACTGCCTGGATTGTCCTATATGGAAGAGGTGAGAGTGCAATGTGGTATGGTAACTGGTGGTAAAGTTTGGATGACGAGCTGTGAGCAGAAACCATCAAGGAATTGCTAAGTCTGTATTTAATCAGGTCTGTATTTTATAGAGGAAAATCTTGCTTCAGCGAGTGTTCTGATTTGGAGTTGCTGAAGTGTGAAAAATACCTTTCCTTTTTTCAATTCTAATTGCCTTATGAGTGAATTTGCAGCTTTCCAATTTAAAGCTTTTCCGGTTTATTTATTTATTTATTTTATCTCATGGTTTTTTTCAAGAGAATGTATTTTCCTTCCAGCAGTATTTCTGTAACTGAGAAAACTTTGCTCAGTTCTTCCAGATATTAAAATAAACATTTGTATGTGAAGGGTGCATGTACTTAAACTGCCCTGTATTTACCAAATGAAAGGCAGTCAAGGATTAAATGGTGTGCACCTATGTAAAAAATGAAATCAGGTAATCTGTTACAAAGAATTTGGCAATATTTGATTTTAACTGAGCTTAGCTAGGTCTTCACCTGCATTTTAAGCAAGTGCTTTCAGCATGACTTGAAAAAAGCTTTGAAGCTTTTCTTTTCCTCCAAGTTAGATAAATCTAAACATAGTAGAAAAGCTTTGCAAATTGTTGTAGCTGGTACAATTGAGCTTGCATGAAAATATTCTGCTGTGATCTACAGGATGAACAGAGAACAGAAAGTCTTACTAATCTGTAGTGGCCATGTACACTTATGTTTTCTCTATATAATTTATTATGAACATATTGGCATTATCCACAAAAGTTTTTCACTGTAAGCCAGTGATTTTCAAGTTTGCAACTTGGATCTAATAGAAGTTCTGTTTGGTTTGCTTTCTTCTTTCTAGTTGAAGCTAGTGCTACCAGCAGGGACTCCATCCAGCTCGTTGACCGAGAGGCTGCTGAGACAAAATGCTGAGCTGACGGGCTTTGTCAGCAGACTAAGTGAAGAAAAGAATAATTTGAGGAATGCTGTTATGAAACTGGAGGAAGAACTAAGAAGATACCAGCACAGACAATCTTCTGGAGACTATGTATGTCTTTAGTGATGCTGATAGAGTGATGTGAATGTAGGCATAAAAGCATCATTCTTTGTCCTCATCTAATAAGTGGGAGTGATCAAGCTGTCTTGTCTTTCTTGGCTTCCCGCTGTAGAGTAAATGGGTGTGAGTTATTCTTGTCCTGTGGTCAATATATCATGATTCATTCACTCTGTTTACTGTAAACTTTGTGATTTTACCCAGCTTCTTTTTGTTAACTGCCCTTTTCTTTTAAATGCCTTGTGCTTCTTTTGATCCATGTCTCGTTATCATGATGAGTAGCAAACAGATCTAGATAGCTTCAAGGTCATGAAGCTAATAGGAGTTTTTGAAGAAGCTGTATTTTTCTAGGATCAGGCTCCTAAATTCACAGCTTCCTAGCTGTTAGAATGCAAAGGTGGCCTCAACTCCAGTTGGTGGGTAGGTTTTTTTTCTCCTTGATTTTACAAGCTCTCCACCAAACCAGTGACTAGAATGACACAGTTCAAGCTTTTCCAAACTGTGTGGTTCAAATTCAGTTTCTTTTGTTTTCAGTCTTCTAGACACTCATCAGATGTTGGAGTTAATATCGATGCTCTTGTTGCCTCTGAGAAGGAAATTTGGAACAGAGAAAAGCTATCACTGCAGAAGTCTTTGAAACAAGCCAATGCAGAGCTCTCCAAGCTGAGAGCAGAGCTCAGGAGTGAAGCTTTCCTCAGAGAACTGGGATCAGATTCTGAAAATGCTGTTCTAAGGGTAGGAAGTCTCTGTTGCCTGCATACTAACTACAGCTGCTTTTTTTTTGTTTTGATTTGGGCAAGTATTTCATTATTCTCGCTCTGCTTATTCTAAGTAAACAGATATTAATTCCATTTTAAAATTTTCATCCTCAGATACTTGATTTTTCAGTTTTTCTCCTCAAGAATGATATGTAAACACCTAAGTTGTCCATTTGTGTGTGCTCTTATTTCTTGTGGGTTATCCTCAAGTTAGGAAGCCACATTCCACAAGTATGAGCAGTAATGCAGTCTCCTTCATGACAGCAAGAAATGAATAATCACAGAAATGCTATAGGAGTCACAGTGTCAAAATTCTTAGAACTGTCATCATTCTTGGAGCTTACAAGGCCTCTGTGTTTCCTCATTCTAGAGAATTTATGGCAAATATCTACGAGCAGAGAGCTTTCGGAAAGCTCTTATATATCAGAAAAAATACTTGCTGCTGTTACTAGGTGGATTCCAAGAGTGTGAAGAAGCCACACTGGCCCTCATTGCACGAATGGGTGGACAGTCTTCCTACACAGACCTCGAAATCATCACGCATCATTCAAAGGGTTTTACAAGATTTCGCTCTGCAGTCAGAGTGTCCATCGCAATTTCAAGGTAAACTGGAAGAAGTTAAGATTTCATACAGATATGACTGTGCAGTTTAATATATACTTTTCTCCATCACTAGTGAAATGTAGAACCTGTCATGTTTCATCCTGTTTAAATGATACATTTTAGATAGTTGCGAATACAGCAGGTACTTTGTAGACAAGCTGAACACAGCATAGTTAAAGATCTATAATGGGAATAAGCAATCTGATTGTGGTTGAAAGGGGTAATTTTGTATTTGGTAATCCATGATGGAGTGTACCGTAGGGTATGCACTTATTTGCAAAGCTACTTTCTGCAACTTGATTTCCTTTAAAGGTTAAATTCTTACACTTAAGTATAATACAGATCTGTGAACTAATTTTATCTATCAAGGTAGTCCTTTGAATTCACAAGACTTCAGGTCTGAGACTGAGGATGAACAGGAATAGATGAGGAAGAGCAAGTGAAGGTTATTACTGCATAGCATTGCCACGTTGCTAACAAACCTTCTTCACAAAGGTTTAAACCCCTGAGCACTTCTGCTTGCTATTGATCGGAGCTTTATCTATAGTATAAATTCAAGGAATTCTTCATGTACTTCTTGTAAGTGAGGCTTTTAGTTGTAGCACTCTGCAGTTACAATTGTGGGGGTGTGACAGGGCAAAAAGTATAGTTAATGTGATTTAAAAATGCAGCAGCCCCAATGCTTATGTGCTTGAGCCATTTGCTGTCCACTTGGACTTACTAAAATTGCAGAGGTGAAGCTGAAAGTAGATTTGGACAAAGATGTTTTTCTTAGGGTTGTGTATAAGGATGTTTTCTACTTGATTGTCATGTTCAAGAAATTCTTATGCCTTCTAAAATTTTTTAGAACGCTAGCAGATTATTTCTAGCAGACTGTTTCATTTATCCTGAAGTTTTTTGGTTCTTTTTTTGAAATGCAGAATGAAGTTCCTGGTTCGTCGATGGCACAGAGTTACAGGTTCTGGTATACTAAGTATCAATAGGGATGTCCTTAGCCAGAACACAGGTAAATGGTAGTTCAGCAATGATTGAAAAAATGATGTTCACAATGGAGATGGTTTTTAATTTGTATGTTCCACATGTGGAATGAATGGAGTGCTGTTCCCCCTTCCTTTTGCTATAATTACTTGGATTAACCTATTTATCAGATTTCTGAGAGTTTCCATGCTCAGCACAGATGCAGATCTCTTTGCTTTCTCTTCCATCTTCTTTTGCTCTGTTGTGGGTGGGATTTAAAAAAAATACAGCAGCTTTCCCTATGGAGTATGTTTGTGAAAACAATTTTAGCTGCATCATTGGGTTTCTAGTAAGACATCTGCACCCCCAGCTCTGAGAGGGGATGCTAAGGACAGGGACAGAGGAATTGTAGCAACTACAAGACCCCACAGTATCAACAGTGCCTGTTGACCAGTCCTCTCTGGCCTTCTCCTGAGAACAAAAGCCTGTCATTCTTATGTTACAGCTTAAAGTTTGGGAAATCTGGGTTTCTATGCATTTTTTTTAGGAGCCTAATGAGAATCAGAAGCTTCTTTATTAATTCCTGGCTGTCTAGGTCTCCTCGGTCTGAGAGAGTTTTCTTTTTACCATCAGTGAGGCCAGGATTTCACCTCTGAGTTTCTCTGAAGCTCTCTGAAAGTGGTGTATGTTTGTTAAATTCCAGTTTTGTGATACACAAATGGAAAACTTGCATTTGAGATTCCCAGTAAAGTGCAAAATGTGATGTGTTGGTTTTTCTTTGTTTTGTTTTGTTTTCAAGACATTGCTTTTTATTTTTCTAGGTAATGAATTACGGCCTGATTCATTCTCTGGTGGCATGGATCTTTATGGAGAACAAAGGCATTCCTATAGATCCAGGTCAGATATGGAGTCTTCTAGATCTCCTGTAGACTTTAAAATAAAATGTACTTTGGTGAGATTATTATTGTCTGTCAGAACACTGTTTAACTAAATTAATGCATCAGTGCTTATGCCAAGGTTGGTAATCTTTGATGCCATAAGACTTTTAAACTTTTTTTGTAAGAATACCTAACGAATTACATTTTAGGCATTCAGTGTGTGTTTACTCATCAAGGCCAAAGTTTGCAGACTCCTGATGTCTGATTTATGTCATGTTCTTACAACTGGTGGTAGATTAATGAATGGAGCTGTGGTTATAGATATCTGTAGAATCTGGGCTTTGCAACCAAGTGAACCTGTCCACCTTGGCAGCAAGTGCAGCACAGAGAAGGACTGCCTCAGGTCCCCTTAGCCAGTGGAAGGGAAAAACACAGCTGGGGAAAAGCAGGTCTGCTCACTGCATCTGGGGTGGGTCATCTGGTTACTGTGGGCTGGGAGGAATTACTGTAGCCTTGGGGTCAGAGTGTGGGTAGAAGCTGCTTGGTAGCTCTGCTGCTTGTTCCTGTTAAAATCCTTTTGGTTGGCTGTACTAAGCTGTGATACCAGAGGTATCAGTGAGCCAGATGCCAGTATTTTTCATCAAAGGCAACATTTAGGAGCATCATCAGTCTTTGATGAGTTTATCTGGAGGTGTGATCTTTACTGAGTATCAGATTATAGCCATTTTGGGTTTTCATTGTTATATAAACCACCTCAGCATTTGTAACCTTACTTTGTGGTAACCATAACAGTTTATATGGAAAATATGTTTAATCTATTTTAGCCACTTTTGACTTCTGCTCATAGAGAGTAACAAAGAGAGACAAAATCCTGTGAAGATGGCTGTGTCCTTGCTCACACAAGCTTCTTAATAGAAAAACAAACTTGAATCTACCACAGCTTCTGATGCAGTCTCATTAGGAACTGGATAGTCAGACTTTGTCCCAAAGAAATGCATCAACAAATCAGGTAGAAAGAAAAGGCAACTGGGAAAAGTGGGAGTATGAAGACTTGGGCAATAAATGGCAGGGGAGTTAAATGGGTGTGATGTGCTGGCTACCACATGGCTAAGTTGAGGGACATGCAGTCAGTATTTTGCTGTGTCTGCAGATACTTTTTGTTTTCCTGGAAATTTCTCTTTTTGAAAACAGGTGTGTTGTTCTGCCCCTAGGTTCCATGGTGTGCATGCTGATTTAAACCCAGTCTCTTTCGCCTGTTCTCAACTGCAGAACTATGATCCTGAAAGAGCTTTAACAGATTACATCAATCGGCTGGAGGCACTACAAAGGCGACTTGGCAGTGTGCAGTCAGGTAAGGGCTCCCTGTGACTCCTGAGTAGCACAAGGCACGATTCAGAGTCAGAAAGTGTGTGTTACATACTCGGAGGTATGTAACAAACATCTTCAATTTTAGGCATTTTCAGCCTTAAAAAGGAAGCTATTCTGAGCTATGGCAAAAAACTCATTAGAAGGAAAATTGTAAAATTCTTTGAAGGGAGACATACAAGTGTGCTTTGCTTACAGATTCTGAGATAATTGGTAACATTTCAATTTTCCCTGATGTGTAATAACAATGTGTAACAAGGATTCACTTGGCATTTTACTAAGATTTTAAGCTAGATGAAGAAAAATGCAGCTTATAAGACTGAGGTGGAAGAATACAAGGGGAATTTCTTATCCTATGGCTTCGATTACAGATGTTACAGCCTTTTTGTCCCATTGTCAAGGGTTAGGGCAAGTCCAGCTACCAGACAAATGACAGATGCTCTCTATTGACCTCTCTCCCTTCCCCAAAGGGAAGAGAAAGGAAATAAAGGAGAAACACTTATGGATTGGAAAACTAAAACTACTTTAATTGAAGTAGTAACAATAAAATAAAATATATACAAACACACTATCAAACCTAACTCCCCCCGATGGCATTTACATCACCATCAGTATTGGATGCTATGGAGCAGGTACAGGGGATGTACCAGACTGGACTCTGCAGCAGATGGCAACCCGATTCAGGAGCTCACAGGCTGGGATAAGAAGCAGAATGGACAGAGTCCTTCTCAGATGCTGGCCATTAAAGAAGAGAGCTTGACCCTCATGATCCCTCAGCCTTATATCGAATATGACATGTATGGGCTGGAATACCTCATTGGTCAGTTTGGGGTCACCTGCCCTGTCCGCTCCTCCCTGCAGGTGCAGCCTTTCACTTTCCTGCACC
>JANHFX010010943.1:0-13065 GCA_027560015.1 Chloroceryle amazona | reverse complement strand
CTCCTCCCTGCAGGTGCAGCCTTTCACTTTCCTGCACCCCCCAATGCGGTGCACAAGATCCAGCAGTGGCCTTGGTCTGCACACCCATCCTTGGTAGTAACTCTAAACACAGGGTGTTATCAATGCCAGCAGCAGACACTATCTGGGAAAACAGGCTGCTGACTTCAGACAGTACAGTTACTTAAAAGAGTCTGAGCTGAAAAGTAAAATGACTGAACAATATTAGTTCTGTTCTAAGTCAAACCAGGATATCCATAGATAACGGTAATTTTTGTGCAGCAAAAATAATACATAGAGAAAATTGTCAGATCAATGAGGCATGGTTTATCAAACTTGATTTTTGCGGTTACTGTGTTTAAAGTCGCTTCATCATAAAACCCATCCTTTGAGGAAGTTTTGGTCTCAAAAGATATCCTATGTAAAATCTTCCACGCTTATTCAGCTGTATGATGTGTCATTGCTGAATCCTTTGTACTTTCTCCAGATTACTTAGAAAGATTAAAATCTTTCTCCATTCTTGCAGGTTCAACTTCATACACTCAGTTGCACATGGGCATGAGAAGATAATAATGCCCTTTCACCATCTCCGTCACTGGCAGTGATGCTAATGGGTTGCCTTCTGTAAATCTGTGCTCTCTCTGTGCTTTTGTATAATGTGTAGATCGTCGGACCAATCTGAACACAGCTAGGTGATTGTATACAGTTCCATCCTGGCATGCCCACGCAGACTGGGATTATGTATATAGGCACTTTGTGTTCATGAAGACAAAAAAAAAAGAAAACCAAAAAAAAACACCCCAAAACCCCTGCCCCAACCAACAACAAAAGAATCCTACACCATTAAACTACATGTATATTTGTGGAATGCTAATTTAAATGATTAACTTATGAAGTGTGTATTTATCAAAAGGGTGCAAAGATGAAACTTGTGTATTAATGAAATTGAGCTACATTCAGTAAAGTTTACTTGCACTTTTTCTGGCAAGGCTACTGAAGTTACATGACTATAATATTTGCTACTGGCAGTGCTGACAGAATATCACTTGTAGAGACCTATTTTTGTAATGGTAGAAGTTTTGAATTTTATGGGTATTTTGTCAAAGTACTGAAATAAAGACAACTTCATGCTTTTAACTGCTTGAGGACCACTTCCTTACACCAAAAAGATTGCTCTTACCTGCACTCCTGGCCTGCTTGTGATAGCTGCAGCTTTACTTTTTACACTGCTACTGAGAAGAGAGGACAGGTACAAGCCTGGTTTCTGGAGACTCTGGTCACATCTGACCAGGGCTGGAAGGGGAAATACTGCATCACCGGAGCTGCTGTTTGTCTCATCACTGAGACAAACACAAGGGTTTATAGCAGTGACACCCGAGTCTAGATATGGAAAGATGGGGCAAAGCCCTTGCTAGAGGGAGCACTGATGAAGTGGAGGAGCTCTTTGCATGACCAATGTCATACTCCCAAGACAGAAAGAAAATTCATTACAAATTTAG
Source organism: Chloroceryle amazona (assembly GCA_027560015.1). NCBI lineage: Eukaryota > Metazoa > Chordata > Aves > Coraciiformes > Cerylidae > Chloroceryle > Chloroceryle amazona. The sequence continues at coordinate 11,569 of JANHFX010010943.1, read as the reverse complement.
TTACAGAAACTTTTCAGAAATGACAGATTTGAGCACAGAAAACTTCCACAAAGTTTGTTTATAAATTTAATTCGAAGTTCCTGTGAGCCACAGCTCATTACCATTTACCATCACCACTCTTAACCACATACCATTTAACACTCCTGAACGAGTCAGTACAAAGGGGGACAAGGTTAAGCTATTTAACTTCATTTGTGACCATTTTATACACAAACATGTTATTTACAAACCTGTTATTTGTATCAGCATTTTGTTACTTTCACACTTAACCAAGCTTCCAAAAATCCCTACTTCCAGAATTAATTTTAGAAAATTATTTGTTGCTTTCTGAACCTAAGCATTTTACAGCTGCTTCAAGTTAGACATTTAAATAATTTATTCTTGGAAAAGACTTCTCTGTGATCATGTTGTAGTCTGCCTACTACTTGACTGTACAGTAACATTTTTTTAAATTAAGTATGTGGGCACTTCCAAGAATCAGCCAAGACCCTACAGCATTTGCTTAGAACAGAACTGCAAGTATCAAAAGGTACGTTCCCCTGTGGTGCCTGTTTCCCGATGGATTTCCTGCGCTTGGACACAGAGGTGAGATACACAGTCTTACCCCTTATTATCTGGGGGGAAGTAATCTTCAATTATTTTTCAATAGCAAAGAGTTCAGTTTGTAGAAATGATGTATTTCTTCACCTTAAAGAGTTGGCATGCACCTTAGAAGTCTTACAAAAAGAGCAAAGGCTGATTTTCCTTTAAAATTGCAATGAGTAACTTGTAGAACAAGTAGTTGTACACAGCAGCATTAAATGGTGTGGGAAAAGACAAAACTGAAGCAAAAACTTTGCATTTTGTAAAATGAAAGTTTCCATTTGCCACTCATTGTGTTGCAGTTTTATTCAAAAGTCTGTTAGTTTACACAACTTAACTGTAAGACTTTAGCTCCAGACTTTATGGTGACCTCCTCTTGTATCTGATAACAGGGTTATTAGGTGTGTGTATCATTGTTGTATAATTAATAGTTGGAAAGTAGTCATCGATGAGATCAAATTCATACAAACGAAGCAAAGTAGACCAAATAGTCTTAATCTGAACATAAGCAAAGTTTTCTCCAATGCAGCGATGACGGCCTAGAAGAAAAGCCATAAAAAGCAGTTGAAAAACTTAGTTGTTAAATCACCTTTGACAAGCCAACTTGAAAAATTTTGTGAGTACAGTAATTGCTTCTTTCCTTTCTCAGCAGTGGTGAGGCTCTGATGCTGCACATAAACCATTCTGGAACTCCATCACAGCCTTTTTTTTTTTTTTTTAATGCACCTGTCACTGCATAAAACAGGTTAACTTGAATGAGATTCTGGTGTTCTGTCCTCACCCAAACGGGTTAGTTTATGATTCACTAAAGAAGCGTTTGCAACACTGAGAAAAGATATCAACTCTAGCCATATAATGTGATAGTTGCAGACTGTTTTTGCAGTTCTGACTCTGTGCAGACTTTTGCTCTGCCTTGAACTACAGTTGTGTTACCAGGTTTACCTTGATTTGAAAAGATTTGAGTCAAGTATCACCCATGCTAACCTAAAATTTTGGTTTGATTGCTACTCTGCATGATATATACAGCTAATGCAAGATACTGCCTTCATTCTTCTAACAGCTGTCACGGTTTAGGGTCAGGGTGGCCCCTTAGACAACAGCACAAAAGCTTTCAGGCAGGAATAGAAAGAAAAAAATAAAAGGTATCTTTGAATGCTGCAGCACGGGGAAGTGTGTAACAGACCACCAGTGCGAGCCACTTCAGTATGCAATCACTCGGGAAGATGCTGCATTTTCTTACTCACCGGCGCCAAATGGAACGTATGCAAATTTCTCTCCAGCTGCTGGGTTATCTTGGAGATACCGGTCAGGCTTGAAGTCTAGAGCATCTTTCCAGGAGTCCCTAAGTCTGTGGTTAACAGTGGGAGACACACAGACCTGATGGCCAGGGGGAATATTATATCCAGCAACAGTCTACAAGAGAAGAGACACATCACAATTTCTCCATTTTTCTTTTAAAGTGTTACCTGAAGCGCTGTATCAGGAGGCTTGAACTACAAGAGAGATTTTGGCTAAGCTCCTCTAAAATGAATGCAGCCTAATACTTTATTGTTTTATTTGTGCAGGACACACTGTTCCACTTGTTGCGGGAACCTTTCAGACTTACTTGACTTTCTATCTTATTTGTACAAAAAGCAAGTTTTCTTTCAGATTTACCTGGCTTGTATTATATGAAGTGCAAACCAAATTTTTCAGCAATAGCTATCAAAAATACCTGGCAAAGAAACTAATACCTTTAAATGGTAGCAGCAACCTAAGCTCAGTTGAAACCAATCGCTGAAAGAAAGGGTCAGTTTTGATGAGTAAGACTGCACAGGGCTGTTGCTAGGTCCCCTCAGAGCCTTCCCTTCTGCAGGCTGAACAAGTCCTGTTCCCTCAGACTCTTCTCCCAGGATAAGTGCTCCAACTATCCTGGTGGCATCTGCTTGCTTAATTTCACCAACATCTTGATTGCTGGGGGCTGCAGGGGTCCAAAACTGGACACATTCCACTGAAGGTAACATCTACCAAGTTCAAGGTTTTAATTGCTTTCCTTGCTCAATACTGGCTACACTCCCACTGATAGAGCCCAGGCTGCCATCAGCTTTCATTCATGTTTTCCTTCTACTGACCAGGACACCCTCCACCTGGCCTTTTCCAGCCCCATTCTGTTGAAAAGAAGTTAGCTCCAAGACGTGTACTCACTTGGGGAGTTTTGGCCATTCTCATCATGGTCATTATAGGAGGTCTAAGCCTTAAAGTTTCTTTTAGACAGCGATCCAGCAAACTGAGATCCTTCAGCTGAAAACAGAAAACAATGTATCAAAACACAGCCAATTTTATTCAGTACAAACAAAGTGACACACCATTTGTAAACAAGGTTTTAAAAAAATTAAACAGTAAACAGCTCCTAATTACATGTACTTCATTGGCGACCCTTAGAATTTATTTATTTTTCCCTTTGATTCGCTCAAGAAGGAAAAATCTCTGACCAGTACAATCAAACACTAGTTTCTTACTAATCTCTCCCAAGTGTTTTTTTGATGCCTAAATAAAGAACAAAGTCACACTGCATCCCCTTCCTCATTGTGCATATAAGGATTTTTCTCCTCTACAGAACTATCATTTCTTAAATAGACATTGTAGGAACTGTAATTTCCTTAACACTGTTTAAAAAAAACAGTAGCAAGCTGAAAATTTACTTGGAGAGAAGATGGAGGAGATACATTGTCAAACAGCATTGTCACAGAGTGACTGTACCAGATTATGATTCTAATACAAAGCATATGGCTGTTTCACATTTGTTTAATTTTTGTTTTCTTTTAAATAAGAACCTAAAGGTGGAAAAATACGCAGCAGGAATAATGTAACGTACAAACCTGGTCATAGGTTAATGGTGGCAAATCATCCCCACAAACTGCTTTTTGTTCTGCATAGCACTGTTCCTGTATTGATTTGTCTCTGGCTATGAAGAAGCCGAGCCAGGCGCTGGTGGTGGAGGATGTGTGCTGCCCTGCTAGGAGCAGCCCGATAAGCATGCCAGCAATCTCATCGTCTGTCAGCGGGCGCCCATCCCTAGGTAGAAAGGTGTTAAGCTAGAGCTTCATTTGATCAGATTTCCAGTTACAGTAGCATTTACTATTTCTTCTAATATACTTTTTTCTCCTTATACTCTGTTGTTGCCTACCCTAAATGGAGCAGGAAAAGATCTCGGGGTAGGGAGAACAGAGGGAAAGAGACCCTCTAGGAGCCTTAAAGAAAAGCATTACTGAACAGTCAGCAACGAGAAAGGAAGAAACCTTGTGACCCCTGATGAAAATCTCAGAAATCTGAATAACCATTTACTGGTAAAGTTTTTTAGGCTGTTTTTAAGAATACATCTAGGACCAAAAGCAATTCAGAACATGAAGGAATATTTCTTAATTTTTGGTAGGTTGATTTAATTGAAGAGTTCAAAGTTAAACTAAACCATCTATAAATGGCAAGTCATCAAACCCTTGGCTTACTTGTATGAAGCATCAAGTAGAGTTTGGAGCATATCCTCCTCCTTTTCCTCAGACCTTCTACGTTTCTGGATAACCTTGTAGAAAATATTCTTTATTTCTTTGTGTGCTTGATCTCGACGTCTGTGATTCAAAACACCTCTATTAGCAACTTTATATAAAGTAATGCACAAATTGCATATGAGGATTTATTGTGATGCCTAGAGTAGTTTACAAATAATAAATGGGGGCGGGGGGACCAAACAAAGACATTTAGATAAAACACGTAATTGCTTCATCTGTTATTTTGTGGTACCTGAAGCTTGGCAGAGGTAGCCAGCCTGGCAGAAGCCAGGCAGCATGAGTAAAACCCCCATCCAAGTCAGCATACAGCTGAGCCACCTTTGCATTCAGTAAGCTTCTTATTTCCTTCCCATGTAAGCAGTGACTTGCTGTCAAAATGATAAGTTCTGAAAGGGCTTCAAACAGGTCTGAGGAAAGATTTGAAAAATGTTGCTGTAGATGCATTACATGTATTAACTTACATGTATTAACTTACATGAATATATATAGTATAGACTAAATATAGATGCTTAAATAAATACTACCTTTGACACTGTAATATAATATACAAGCATTATTATTTATAATAAGTAATATACAAGTATTGTTATAAATAATACTTTTGCAGGCCACTGTGGGCTTGCAACAGTATTAATGAGCTGTGTCCAGCTGGATAGTTGGGAAAGAGGTGGGAAACAGAATAATTCCACTTAGATCACTAAGTTAACCATATCAGCTTCAAGGATGCCATTCTTCAGTGCAGAAGATCCCTGAGCTGAGATCTGTAGCAGACTCTGGGAAGTCAGAGCAGTATCTTTTCCTAGGGACCAAGGTGTGGTTTACACAGAGCTGACTTGTATGGTGCAAAATGAGCACGATTCAGACAGGCAACAGTTATGCTCTCTGTCAGCTGACTAAGAAAGCAGAAGTAAGATACTGCTTCACTCCTGTCACTGATTTTCTAAGCAGCTTTATTGTCCAATAACCTTAAACTGACTAAACAAAATCCACATTTTGCACCTTTCTTCTGATGTTTTGTACAGCTTTACCTATGTCAATTTTGTTTCTGTAATACTGCTGTAAATCATTTACAAAAACATACACCATTATCACTTACTACTTTGCCAGAAAGTCTGAGGAAAAATGCATCTGATCTTGCTTACTTTTTTCTCCACTCTCTCCCCATGCTTTGAAATACTCCTTTGTTTCCTCTTCAATCAGAGATACATGCTGTTTAAACTGGGCAACGTTTAGCCCAGTTTTGAGCATCTTCTTCTGTTCCAAAAATATCTAGAGGAACCAAGACACAAAAAGGCATCAGTGCAAGGTTCATCATGTTAATGTAATTAACAACCTACTATCATTTGTACTATAAAAACATACAGAAGTAGAAAGAAATTATGACACCAGATACTCAAATAACAGGTAATATTCTGGTTTTCACCTTACTTCATCACAAATGTAATCAGACCTGTCCTTACAAATTCAGTCTGGGTTCTTTGTCACGTGACCTCCTTGCTTTCTCTCCCCAAGAGCATCTGTCTTCTCCTATGCAGTAACACCTTACCTCTGGTCTAGAGATGCACCTTTCTTTTACAAGTTTCTCTGATCTCACTGCCCAGGAGGAGGTCAGACATAAAAGCAGAAATCAACTGCTTCCTAGGAAAATGGTGAGCTTCATGCCCTTCTCACCTTCCTCTTTGTCTTTGCATGGACTTGTAGCTAACAAACCTACTGGTGAAAAGCCCATTATTAGATGAAAACCCAATGGATTAACAGATCTACTTAGAAAATCATTCAATTAACTTTTAAGCCCTAATTATGAATTAGGGCATCTGCCCTATAGATGTGCTCTATACCTTGAGCAGCATCTTTCCACCAAGGCCTTTGCATGTAATATAAAGTTATTCACAAAACAAAGAGGCATAATAAGGAAAGTTACTTCCTAGAAACTTCTGTTTTCAGACTGCAGTGGGGACTCCAGCAGTCCATCAGAGGGTGCACATGCCACAGAGCAGAGACAAGCACATTTTCCCTTGCATCCATTTCCATCACCAGCTTGACAGAGGCAGGAGTGACACGCAGGATGGAAGACATCCTCTGCCATTAAAGCTCCTCTCAATGCAAAACTATGTGCAAGAAGCTTGGAAGGAGACAGTGTACACGAGTTGATATATAGACTATGCATTTGACACAGTCCCCCTCCAAGCATTCTGCTGGAGAAGCTGGTGGCTCATGCCTCAGACAAGTGTACTCTTCAGTGAGTTAAAAACCATCTGGATGGCCAAGCCCAGAGAGTTAAATGGAGTTAAATCCCATTGGTGACCAGTCACAAGTGGTGTTGCCCAGGACTCGATGCTGGGCTGGTCCTGTTTAACATCTCTATGAATGCCTAGGATGGAGGGGATTGAGGGCACCCTCTGTAAGTTTGCAGAAGACATGAAATTTAAGCGGGACTGTTGATCTGCTTGAGGGTAGGAAGGCTCTACAGAGAGATCTGGGTAGGTTGGATCAATGGGCTGAGGTCAACTGTATGAGGTTTAGTGAGGCCAAGTGCTAGGTCCTGCACTTTGGTTGCAACAACCCCCTGCAGCGCTACAGGCTGGGGGAGGAGTGGCTGGAGAGCTGCCTGGTGGAAAGGGACCTGAGGGTGTCTGTCAACAGCCAGCTGAACATGAGCCAGCAGTGTGCCTAGGTGGCCAAGAAGGCCAACAGCATCCTGGCCTGCATCAGAAATGGCATGGGCAGCAGGTGGAAGGAAGTGATTGTGCCCCTGTACTCGGCACTGGCGAGACTGCACCTTGAGTCCCTTGTCCAGTTTTGGGCACCACAGAACAAGAAAGACATTGAGGTGCTGGAGCAGGTACGGAGCAGGTACAGAGGAGGGCAGCGAAGCTGGTGAGGGGATTGAAGAACATGTCTTGCGATGAGAGGCGCAGGGAGTTGAGACTGTTTAGCCTGGAGGAGGCTGAAAGGAGACCTTATGGCCTTCTACAGCTACCTGAAAGGAGGTTGTAGTGAGGCCAGTGTTGGCCTCTTCTTCCTACTAACTAATGACAGGAAAGAGAAATGGCCACAAATTTGCCAGGGGAAGTTCAGATTCAATATTAGGAAAAATTTCTTTACTGAAAGAGTTGTTAAGCACTGGAACAAGCTACCCAGGGAAGTGGTGAAGCCATCTCTGGAGGTGTTCAAAAAATAGCTACATGTGGCACTTTGGGACATGGTCTAGTGGTCATGAAGGTGTTAGGTAGAAGGTTGGACTTGATCTGAGAGCTCTTTTCCAGCCTTAACATTTCCATGATTCTGTAATTTATATTAACAATTACCAGAATTACTGGTAAATAATTAACTTCTTCCTTTTAAAGAGTCATCAGTTACATTCTAACAGTCATTTGTAAGGTATGGCTTTCTAAACACAACTGAAAGTCACAGAATCACAGAACGGTAGGGATTAGAAGAGACCTCTGGATGGACACCATTTGAGCCAAACCCCCCTCCCATAGCATGTCACTATCAGACTGAAGAGAGAGAGACTTAGCAGCTTGAGCAGACAGAAGGGGGTCTCAAAGGAAAGTTCTGGATAGTTCATCAAGAGTAGGACACCAATTAAAGTTTGAATAGCTCTCTAAATGCCTTCCCAGTAGATGTCTGAATGCAAAACAAAACAAAAAACAACTAACAGAAACCCCTAAAAAACAGCTCACCTCTATCAGAATGTGTTCTGGCCACAAACGGACATGCTACCTCTTTAGCTTCATATAGAGAAACACAAATTCCCTGCACCTCCTAGCTGTGGCAAAAAAGGTAGCCCAGGTGATTTACTGAGGAACCTGAATCTGCAGAGATAAAAAGGAAGAAGTCCTTCTAGTATCAAAGGTATGAAAAAAGTAGGCTTATTTACAGACACCCAAGGCTGAGTGATATGGAAAGATGTAATCTTTTGACTACAACAGAACTCAAACACAATCTAGGGAAAAAAAAAAGATAAGGTAACTCTAGAAAAGACCTTATTTCAGAAGAAAAAAGCTATGGTGGACCTGTGAGGTAGGCTTTAGTCATCCTTACATGCCCGAAGAGCATAAGTTATAAGAAATGTCCATTTCCGAGGAACTTAAAGTTCTATAAAACCCCTGAAGCTTCAAGATTAGATTCCATTGAAGAATTAGCTTTTGAATGAAGACAGACATCCAAATGCATCCATGAACTGTAGAGCATGAAAGCACTAATGAAGACAGCTGTAACAAGTGGATGAACTTGAATTATGAGACAAGCCAGCACCTCTCAGCTTCCAGCAGGCATCTTGTGACAGACAGAATCCGAAGAACAAGCACAAGCACAGTGAAAATCTGACATCTGCATCTGACATCTGCATCTGATTTCACAGATGCTTTTCTAAAACTAGTATATACCAGAGGAGGAACATGAAAGATGTATTGCAGAGAATCATGTACCCTCTCCTCTCTAGCAGCTCCAAAAGGGATCCTTGACTCCATCCCTAAATTTTTGAGGAAGACCTCCGACTGTTGAAACTGATAGAAACAAGACTGTTAGAATGACCCCAATTGTGGAAAAAGTCTCCTAGGACACAAGAAACAATCTCCTACTTGTTACCCAAGCTGCAGTCCTGCTGGTTTCATTGACTAAGGGACAGGAGGAGCTACACAAATCCATCAAACTACCAAACAATCCTCCCCCCAAACTTGGTGACACTGTGTATCCACAATTTAACACTTCCTGACAAAGCAGGTGACAACTAAGTGCTGCATTACTTATTTACAAAGTGGCAAGTTGTCAGAAATCACCTGTATATGAGATTTCCAAAAGAATGGTCTAAGAACAACCTATATACTTGGTGGGTCACTGCAAAATGCAGGTGCAGAAGAGTCAAGACCAGTAAACACTGCCCCTAAGCCACTTAGATAAGAGGGCAACAATCACAAATACCTTTGTTGGGGGAAGATTAAGAGGCATGTTACAGAGGAGAAGTTCTGATGGCCACACAAACTATTATTACTGGTCAAATGATTGGCATCTATACAAACAAAAGTAAGACAAAGTTGAAAATCCAAAAATCAAGTATATCAGTGCTGTTTCTGCCACCAGATAACTCTGTTGTACAACAAGCTGTTGAAGTCAACACACACAGAATACAGAGTCCCAGTGGAGCAAGCCTATCCATGGAAAGATGTCTTCTGCAGTTTAAGACAACATGCACGAAAAAAAAGCAGCCAGCACTTAGCTCAGGAACAGTGCCCCATGACACAGCCACAGACTGCATTCTGCAAACATATACAGACTGATTTTTGTCCGAGCAAGACAAACCTTGTGGTGCAGATTGTCAAACTAACAGTTCTGTATCTAGATCTGACATGTCAGAAATGAAAATTGACCACCCTTAAAGCACTCTCAGAAGGAAGACCTAAAGTTGCTTTTAAGGGAGAAGTGAACTGCAGTCAGTGGCACACTGTAGGAGAAGGAAAAAGAGGCTTGCTTACTAGTTTTTCCTCTACGGTGGGAGGAGATGGTTTCAAGACCAAAAATAGCATCCAGACTAATGGCCAGGTAATAAAGCAACCTAAATATCTTCAGTCTTTATTTTCCAGATGACACAATTTACAAGCTGCAATAGACCAGAACTGCTTATGAACAACCTCATCATACAGATCCAAAAGCTCAGGGCTGCCTCCTCAGAATTTACATTATGCTCTTTTCTACTCCTATTTAAAATACATACCATATTAGGGACATCATAAGCAACTCCCTTGCCAAAAACCGGTGTAGTTAACCGAGAGTATACATCCTCTGCATTCAGATCTTCATTTTTACTATTGAAGAGTAGAGCAGCAGCATCACTACCCAGTAAATATGTGAATGTCTTGCCAACCATAGTGAAACTGAACACAGGTCCATACTAAGAGAGAAAAAAAACTCAAATCATTTATTTTAAATAAGAACACCACAACTTCTTATAAACATATGTCTTTATGTACAGGCTTCCATAAATCACTTGCTCTCCTATGAAATCTCTAGAGATTTAAATAACAGTATAAACATTTAAAGTCACATTTAAATTCTGTTCTCATATGCTTACAAGCGATAGCTGAAGTTTTAACAAACACAAATAACCTTGCACATTTTAAAACGAAACAGTTTAAAAAATGTAAATAAAAGATCAATTACACTACAAAACTATCAGGGATATTGCAGAACATACAGCCTCCAGTAATCTGGTGGTTTCAAATAAATACTGGATCTGAGGTCTCAAATTCTGGATTTGGAGTGATGCGTAGGCAATTAAGAGCAAATAAGATTTCATCTCCAGCAGATCTTCACATACTACACTGGCTTTCTCTAATCTAACCTTAGCTTGGTTAGCTTGATTTAAGCTTATGTTTTGGAGAATGTGAAACAGATCGTTAACTCTCATTCATTGGAATTAAGGCTCTACTGCCTTAGTTCATTTCTTTTGGGCTGTTATATTATGAAGCCTACTGAGGTTTATATACCAGCCCTGTCAGCACTGGGGAGGGCCTTAAAATTCATCAGATCGCTTCCACAGGTGGTCAGCTACACTCCAGCCTGGTCACAGATTAGTCAGTTAAGGGAAGATAACATCATGAAAACGTTTTTTTAATTAACTTGCTGCTCAGCAATGGGCATCACTCAAATACACAGACATATTTTTTTAAACCTGAAGCACAAGAGAGAACTCGGAAAACACTCTTCCTCTAACAACAATGGATAAAAAGAGATCTGAAGAGACCTGAGCCTACTCTGCACATCCCATTCCATACTCAAGGTGGTAAATGAGTCTGAAGTCATTTTAAACAGGCTCCAGACAGAGAACTTTGCAGATACACAAAAATATTTTAGCATGTGCTCAGCCAGTCATGTGGGATAACATACCTTGTCATAAGCATTTTCCAAAAATTCAATGGGACTTTTTCCAAATGCAATTGCATGTCCAAGGAAAGGGATGCTTGATGAAATATACGGTGGGTATTTCTGAGGAAAAGTAAATACGGTATTTCCTTGAGAGAGGAATAAAATTATGTCCATTTACATAAATACTAAACACAGTGGAGGCTTTATACACGTTTAAACTCTTGCACAAGAAGGCCATCGTAGAGCGAGCCACATTAGAAGCAGCAAACGTTAAAACAGAATGAACACGACTAAGATTCCTGCCAACCTGCCCCTGAAAGGAAAGCAAAAAGGTCTGCGATTGGAAAGAAAGCTGTCGAGAACTAAACCGTGGTAACGATTTGTTAAACTGTCGCCCAGAAGCATCGACCTCCGTCTAGCCGAGTGTCGCGCACCCGTCGGAACCTCCCTTTAAGCTACACCGATGAAACGGTGCCAGGACGGCACCCCAAGCGCCTCTGCCGCGCATGGTACCGACCAGCGGGGGAAGGCACAGGCCAGGGACTGTCCCCGGGCGGGACCGCTCCCGCACGCTT